>JAURVB010007976.1:0-35437 GCA_033002965.1 Piper betle | reverse complement strand
AAAAAGGTACCAAAAACATCGTGAGTAGTGAACCGTGCTCAAACATTACCTGTTTTAGGTGAGTATTTATTAGGTTTGCTGAGAGTACCGCTCCCCAGCCTGTTTCACATCCATCACATTCTACTATTAAATAGTCCGTGTCTAATGGAATAGTTAATGCAGGTAGTGATTGTACTAAACGTTTTATCTGTTGTACTAATTTAATATCTTCACTGTTAAAGTGTCTCTGTCCAGTATTGTGAAGTTTTGTTATACAATGGTCCTGTAATTTTTCCTAAGTCTTTTATGTAATTTCTGGCGTAGTTTAATAATCCTAGAAATGATCTTAATTCTTTTATATCTTCTAACTTATCAGGATAAGCTAAAAGTTTTGTACAAATATGTGGTTGTAGTGTTATTGTTCCATTTCCAAGTTCTGTTCCCAAAAATTGTATTTTGTTTTTGTTTATTTCCATCTTTTTCTTAGAAATAATTAAACCGTGTTTTTCCATTAGGGATAATGTAGTATAAAGATGACTCATATGTTGTTCTTGAGTTTTAGAAAATACTAAAACATCATCAATATATACACATATAAATTTGTAACTTCCAAAGATAGAATCCATTTTCCTTTGGAAGTTCTGGGGTGCAGTTTTAAGTCCAAATGGCATTACTAACCATTCAAAATGTCCATCTGGGCAACTGAACGCTGTCCAGGGTATTGATTCTTCGTCCATGTAAATTTGCCAAAAGCCAGATTTCATGTCAAACTTAGAGTAGTACTTAGAGTCTTGTATTTTGTTAATCAAAACTTCCTTTTCAGGTATTTTATAACCGTCTTCGTGAGTGTTGTCATTTAGTCGTTTGTAGTTAAAAACCATTCTAGATTGTCCTCGCTTTTGTTCCGATCCCTTATTAACAATAAAGGCGGGGGATCTATGTCTAGACGTAGAAGGTCTTATTAATTTTAAGTCTAGTAATTGTTTGATGTGCATATGACATTCTTCTTGTTCCCAGTTAGTGTATTTCATATCTGCTGCTTTTATAGTTAAGTCAGGATTTATTATGTTATATTGTTTTTATTCCAATGGAGAACAGGATTTTCTCCTATTATTTGTAGGTTTTCTAGCTTTTTAATGAAGTTATTTATGTCATGTGAAGTATATAAGCATCTAAAAATTCTGCTTGTATGTATTAAGTCTTTAGCAATTTTCTTACAGTTTCCTTGTATTTCACAAGAACAGTCTTCTTGTGGTTTTGTATTAATGTTTTCATATTCTTCTTTTGAAAGTATTATTGGTTCATAACTATGTGTGTCATCTGTTTCGCGTTTGCCGTCGGTTCTAGTATCACGACGCTTCGCTCGTAACTCTGATAATGTTCGTTCATCTGTTAGATTTTCTGAGATGATTGGTGTTATAGTTAGGTTGTGAAAATGAAGGAGATAGTCTTGGGTTATAAGACTTCCCCTTTCATCATGGGTTAAATAGTTTAGTCCAAGAATGATATCCATTCGAGGAGCACCCAGGGAATGTATCCACATTCTCTTGAGAGTGGTTGTTTTACCATAAAGATTACAATTATTTAATAATTGTATTTTTGGGTTTGTTACATAGGTTTCTATAGTGTTGGCAGTACCATCAAATTGTACTGACACAGCAGGAGTTTTTGTAGTTTGTATATAGGTTTCTCTAAAGTTATTTTTAAAGAAGGTTGTGTCTATATATGAGGTAGTACTTCCATTGTCAATGAAAGCATTTGTTACTACGGATGTTGATCCTATTGTTAGTTTTACCCATACCTGTATTTCTAGTAGATTATGGTTGCAGGCTGTTTTTCCCGTAAAGTATCCATTAGATGTTTCTGATTGTATCTCTGTAGTACTTAATAGTTCCTTTAGTACTTGTTCGTGTGAGTTGGTAGGAATTTTAATATGTTCTTCGAGTAACATTATTCTGTCCTCAATATCTTTTAGTCTTGCTTCAAGATTTGTTATTCTTGATGTAGTAAGTTTGTCAGGTTTATTGTTTTGTTGTGATGAAGTAGGTAATTCTTCATTATAGTTATCTTTTATGCAAAATCTGCAAGCTTCTTTCTTGCACCTTTCGCATTGAGCTCTATTATGCATATCAGGTATATATCCGCATATGTAACAGGTATTTGTTTTAGATCCTTTGTTATGAATCCATATATGTTGACAATTACCTTTGTTAAAACTGGTAGTTGTAGTAAACATCATTGATGTTTCATATATAATTTGTCCTAATTCTTCTAGTTCTTGATTTATATTGTTAGGTATTTGGTCTGTATACCCGTATTTAGTTAAATAATCTGTTGTTTCAGCTTGGTTTATTGTGTTTATGAATGAATAGTCATTCATATTATCATAATCTTCTGCCTGTTCTATAACCGATTGTATAGAGTAGATAGAGGAAGTTTCTGAAACATCTGATGTAATCTCTATTAGGTCAAATTCTGTATTGTTTACCAAAATTGCTGATTTTGTATGTAAGTTCCTCTTTTTAGGGCAAGAAGAGGATAAATGTCCAGGTTCATTACATGCATAACAAGTAATGGTATCTTTGTAGGCTTTATTCTTATTGTATCTTCTTACATGTCTTTCTTTATTAAGTAAAGGCCTTCTGGCTTTAGATCTTTTTAAGTAATATTTCTTTCTAGGTTTTGTTTTTGGTTTATTGTCTATGTAATACATTGGCCTTCTTTTAGTAATTTTGCTTGATGTAGCACCATACTGCTGAGGTAGGTACATTGTAGAGCAAAATCCAGGAGATGAAGATTTGAGCATCTTCTGGGTAGCTATATATGTGCATTTTTCTTTTAATATTTTAATCACATGTTGTATTCTTATTCCTATGTTATTATAAAGAGGATTTACTTGTTGTTCTCTCCATTTATCATTGATTTCTTTTCCTAAATCTCCAGGGAGTTTGGAAAATAACCTGTTTCTAGTTTCTTCAGAGTAGTAGTTTCCAGAAATGGTGGATAATACAAAGAAGTCAATTAGGAATTTTTTTATATATCTCCAATCAAATAATTGTATTTGTTCTAAATCTCTCATAGCTTCAGCTTGCTTAGAGATCAGTCCAGTGTTAGCATCATTGGCTGTAATTATTCGGTGTATAAGAAAACACCAGTTCTTGATGTTTACTCCTTGATTTGCTACTCTGGCTACTTCTTCAGGATATTTGAGTTTGAAGCTTTCCCACATAGCTCGGGAAACTTCTCCTAAATATGATTCTGCCAAATTTATCATAGCAGTACCATCTGCTACGTTCGCTTCATATCTTTCAGCAAAATCTCTGTCCACATTAGCAGTCCATTGAACTATATAGTTGTCAAATAGTTGAGGGTCTGCCTCAGCTATATTTAGTAATAGTTTGTCACGTGGGAAATAGTACCCTTCATAAGGTTGTCGTTTTCCTCGTGTTCTAACATTTTGGTTATCCTGTGTATAAGGAGTTACAGGGACTCTAGATGGATATCCTTGTCCTTGGAAAGGATGTGGTCTAGGAATAATCTGTGCAGGAGAGGTTGCAGAACTCTCAGGATTCATTTTTGTTTGTTGTACCAAAGTAAGAGAACTTGCAGGTTCACTGCTTTTGATACTTTGTTTGTCAATAGCTTGAAATTTATAGGTGATTACATCTCCTATAAAGTTCTTTTGTATATAAAACCCTTTAGGTTCTTTTCCAAATATAACTTCTTGTTCATAGTGTAACTGTAATTCATCGTCAGTAAAATACTGAGCGATATCATTTGTCATATAAATATAATCTTCCTCACTCATTGTAAATTAAGATTATGAGTAGGATTATAGGTTTGTCCAGCTCTTTTAGAGTTGTTAAGCGTGTCAGATATTTCACTGTCATCATCATCTTCCTTTTCCGGGAGATGAAATGGTTCGTAACCATGGAATCTTACAGATGTCACATTATGTTCAGAATTGTAGAACATTGAATGTTCAGTAGGAGCGAGCAATGGGCTTGGAGGCCTTAGACTAAAAGTCCATCTCACTGCCAGTAAGCAACTCTGATGATATCTTTTGAGGTTGTAAAAAGGTAGTTCCCACAGAAGCAATAGCATTTATAATTTTATCTGTCTTTAGCTTAAAGTGATGATTCATATTATTAGTAGTTTTTCCTAGCATTACTAGGTCAAGTTGAATATTACTTCCCAAGAAGTTATCATATCCAACTGTTTTTATCAGAATTTTTATATATTTGCAAAAATCTTTTTATTGTCATATAAAAATTTGGGCTGGTGTATATGATTCCTACATTGTTATTCATGTCGGTTTCTATCATTCCTATGGTTTTAGGCTTGTTTAGGGTTTGAATATCTGTCATCAAATAGTATGGTGAAGACTTTTTCCTCCGGTATGTTTTCGAGTTAAACCTCGAATTCCTATTATAATTAATCCTAAGTGTATGTAGATATGCCCTCTTTTTAGTAGTTCATGTAAAGAATTGTTGGTCATTAAGGTAAATCTTTTCTTCTTCTCCCCGTTGGTAATTCCAAGGGAATTAATCTTTGATGTCTATACAAGGCAGGATTTATCTGTAGTTAAACTTGGTTCCATGTATAATTGGCTAGGGTTCATACTATCCAATTGGTTCTATTGTTAAAAACTTCTATAGAGTGATCCATTTCTATAAGGTCTTCCATTTTAGTTGTCTGGGATGTTGTAGAAGAGCCTCTACGAAATAGCCTATCCGTAAAACTTGGAGCTTTTATGATAGTTTTACTAGTCATTTTTCTTTAACCACGGAGGAGCTCCCCAATAAAGAATGTTCTTAGGAGTATATGGCTTAATTGCCCTTATGTTGGAAGTGGAAATATTTTTCAATCTTTGTTTCCAGATTGTTTAATCAAGCATTGTTACGATGAAATTTAATTGTTGTATTGAAATCTGAGAAGATCTTTTGTAAAACGGTTCCGTCTAGATATATAACACCCAATGGAGTCCAGTTTAGTTCTTTCTTCTCGTGACCTTGTTTAATATGGGCTAACCAGTTATTCATTTTACCAATTTCTCATTTGTTCTAGGAACTCATGTAAACTTTGTATTTCTGTATCGAAATGAAGTTTATTTTCAAGTATTTGTGTGTGTAAAGATTCGATTAAATCTTTAGTAAGTAGTTCTATTTCCTTAGGCTTGTTAGTTTCTATAAGCTTAGATAATTTTGTTAACCCTTTCTAAGAGGGAGGTCTGTAATTTTAACATTTCTAAAAGATTAAGAACATCTTCTTGACCTTTTTGATATATTCTAGATTATCAATAATCTGTTTGATCATCTTATTCTTTTCTCCTATGGAGTGTGCTATAGTTGTGCATATTTTATGGTATTTCTCTTGATAATGATCCAGAGAATTTCCTAGTGTTGTAATTATATCTACTAAGGCGTTTAGCTGCGCGTTTTCAGAATGTAAAGTATGTTTAAAATGTTTATCGTAGCAACATTTTAGTTTAGTACTGGTCAGTAGATCTAACCTTTTGTTCTTGAGTATTTGTTTCCAAGTCTAAATACTCAATTTCTTTTAATTTACTCATTGAAGTGAAAATTTAAAAGATGATAACCTATACGTAGTCTTTCTTGAGAATCTTGAAGAGATTCATATAGTTTTTGAAGAGATAATAATTTTGTGAAATCATAGGATATGATTAGAGTTTCTGTTAAATTTCGAATGGTATTTTCATATTCAGAAATTTCCATTTTAATTTCATTTATTTCTTGTTTAAGCTTTATGTATTTAAACTGTCTGTTAGTTAGACCAGGCATCTTAAGGGTGCTCTGATACCAAAGTCAACCACAGTGCGGCCTCCACTCACTCTCCACTACCAAATGATTCTCCACTATCTCCTGCCCAACTAGGAGAAGACGACAGCATTTCTATGACTTAAAGCGGAAGATTATAACGTGGTGGACCCAGACTCCACTATACTCTCCACTATGTAGACAACTATGAAGACTATCTTGTAATAAAGATAAGGTTTCTGGTCAGGCCTGTCTAGGCAAGGGGTTTTTAAGCGCGCCACGTCGCCACCCTTTACCTGGGGCTTTGATCAGGAATCTTATCCTTTCTTTTTTTCTACTTTTGTAATAATGGAGCATCCACTTGCGGACTCCAAGGCCTTATGTAATTTTGTTTTGAGATCTCTCCCTATATATTGAGAGACTCACTTGTGTAATAGATATAGAAAAAAATATAGAAGAAAAATAAGAAATGGTTTCTCTTACTTCTCCGGCTAAAACACTCTCATCATTCTCTGACACTGAGGCTTGCCCTCTTACTACATTGGATGGCTGAGTAGAACTCAGTTCATTCCTCACTCCGACTACAGGTACAACAATTTTATCAAGGAGCACTTGGTACCCTGAAGGTTTGATCGTACCCCGAAGGTTGCTTGAGCTGAGAGGTGAATCCAAAAGAAGCTGGGATTTGTCGCCTGAGGTCGCCGTTGGTTTCCCGTTGTTGCCGCATGCCGTTGAGTGAAGGCGAAGGCTGTTGGGATCGTTTTCCGGCTTGACTTGAAGGGCTTGACTACCGTAAATGCTGTGAGGACTCTCCGTGCAACTAGTAAGGATCGACATTCTAGTAAGGATCTCTTGCATCTCCTGATAATTTTGTTTATCTTAGTTAGGATTGAGGAAGGAACTATTCTGCCCTTGCCTTCACGTAGTAATGGTAATGCCAAGGTCGAGGAGAATGATTGCTCTTAGTCCGAGAGTTAACCACTCTTTTCCTCTGCACATACTAAGTAGAACAATATAAAAATTTGGTTCATTAAGTTTACTTTCAAAAACGAATACAAACATTAATTACTTTGTTCTACTACTACTACAATTACTACTGAGTAACAATCCCATTTAGATTGGATGAGACTAGGGCTCAGCCCACAATTGTAACTTAGTCCTTTGGTTAAATGGGACTTACTTCAGAGAACTGTAAATTACTACTTAATTTTCACATAATTTGTTACTTAATACGAATTACTGAGGTAATATGTCTTTACTGGATAATCCTATCCAGATTAGAAAAATATGCCTAGACGACCTCAAGGGTCTTACAAAACTAAAACTACCACCAGACCAGAAGATTTTGCTGATCTTACTGAATTAGCTACTGATCTGATGAATTTCAGACAGTATGTTAAAAATACCTACCTTACTTCACACTTAAGGTCTAAGACCTTAGAAACTTTACAAAGACTACAAGATTATTTCAGTAAAAATACACATAAAGAAGTTAGTTCTGTTTCCGCTCACAACTCTAGTAGTACTTGTTCCGATAATCTTCAAACTCTAAATGAAAGAGTTACTCTATTGGAACAATATGTCTTCTTGTCTCATAGTTATGAGTAAAGACATTACTACTTGCTTTGTAGTTTCCGATAGGCTACTACAGAGATCTGAATTCACAAGGATTCGGTCACAAACCTTCGAGCAATTTTTTTGAAGGCATCCTCCACTTTGGATCGTAAATTTATATATTTTATAATTTTATATTATTTTATTATATAATAAAAATTATTATAATATTTCAAAGTATATATATTTATAATTATATAAATTTTAATAATGTTAATAAGTATGGAAATTAGATGACCTTGCGTGTAAAGGCGACACTTACCAAGTATATTTATTATTGTATAAGTGAAAATTATAGTATAATATTTAGTTTATTTTTGTTTTTAAATTTGATGTCGATTAAATTGAACACAAATAATAAAAATATTATAAAATATAATATTATTGAGCATGCTACAACATCTATGCCTAATTATTTATAGAACAAATCACATGTTATTATTATAATATTTATTTGGATTAAGATTTTCATTTATGATTTTTTATTTTATATTATTTTTGAAAGACAGCGATCTCAATTTTCTTGTATATATTTTTTGTTTTCCATAGAGCGGCCAAGAAGAGCATTCAAAAATATATAGTATCTAAAGCTTAAACCTTTTCCTTATGTCCCACTTATTAATCAGATAAAGTTATGTCTTTTGTCTTTATCCATCTGAATAATTGATAAGAAGTAGGTGTTATCATATTTTTTGTCTAACTTATCATATCACATTAATAAATTTAGCGAATTATATATAACTCTTTATTATTATTATGCCTCAATGTGCACGATATATTCTACACCATTTCATAAAATCATATATTCACGGCAATTTTTATTTTTTTCTTTGTTTTTAGATTTTGAGATTGAACAAAAATATTTATAAATTGATAAATCATGGTTTTTAAATTTGAGATTAATTAAAAAAAATTGTAAATAAATTATATCTTATTAGTTGATGTTAAGGTTGTTACTAAGATATTGTAAAAATATTTCATGACCATTTTGATTGAAAGATTTTTAGATTAAATAAAATTATATAACAAACTGTTGTATTTTTTAATTTTCTCCAATGTTGAAAAGTTGTACTGGTTTTAAAATTTTTAAGTAGTTGCCCTCTTAATTATATAAAATAATGTCGATTTTTAATTAATAAAAAATATTTTTATATCAAACTATACTTTATAGCATTTAAACAATGTGTTTCTAAATGTTGTAATTTTAACCGTTCTTATACAGAAAAGAATCTACAACTTATTTTAAAAATTAAATTCAAGCACTATTCATATTTTTGAATAGTTTCTAAATAAATTCTGGACATTCTATAAGATTAAATATAATCATTGTGCTAAACTTCACCTTTAATTAAGCAAGGTAGTCATATCAGATATGCTCGTTGCCTCTTTTCAAATCGAGCTCAAATAAAATGACTTTACTTACATATTGACTTAAATTTTTTTGCAAAAAGTCAAGTTAGGGCCGCCCAAAAAGATCTAATCTTATATTTTTCTAAAAAATAAATAATATATATATTACTTTAGGCCATAAATAAATTTGGTCAGATCTAGCTATCTTAATATTTTTTAGTCACACATGCTCATTCAACTAGTCATGGCAGAAACATTTGATCAAACAGCAAACATTATGTGGAATATTTTTTATTTTCTTGATAAGCTCATATTTATGTCATACTAATGATAAGAATTAACTCTTAATCAATAATAATTAAACTAAATCACACTAAATTAGACATTTTTTTCCAAACCCAATTGTCAACATTGCAGACTAGACTAATGGGACTAAGGTGATGTAAGTGCCAAATTCCTTACTGACTAAGAATCCAAATGTTGCCTACATATGCAGCAGCTACACCTGCCTTGTCATGCCATCCCATACAGACCTTGTCCTGTCACCCACACTCACACACTCGGTACCAGGGCAGCAGCTACACCTGCCCTTCCCAACGAAAACCATATAATCCCCCTCAAACCACCCCATCCCTCTCTCCCTCCCATGGCGACCCAACTCCGCCCTCTTGCGATCCTCTTGCTGGTATCGTTCCTCGCGCTTCCGCGATCCGACGGGCTGGTCCGGGTCGGGTTGAAGAGGCGGCCGTTCGACCTGCACGCGAGGGTCGCCTCGCGGGCGCCCGGCGTCGGACGGTCGGAGGGGAGGAGGTACGGCGGGTTCCGAGGGGGCGGCGGGGACTCGGGTCCCGACATCGTGTCGTTGAAGAACTACTTGGATGCGCAGTACTTTGGGGAGATTGGGATTGGCACCCCTCCCCAGACGTTCACGGTTGTGTTCGATACCGGTAGCTCTAATCTCTGGTTGCCCTCCTCCAAGTGCTACTTCTCGGTGAGATTGAATTCTTTTTGGTTTTTGTTGTGGATTTGTTTTTGTTTTTTAAATAATTTTTTGGTTGTTGTTGATGATGGATGGGGTGGTGTGCGTTTGCAGGTGGCTTGCTATTTCCATCCCAAGTATAAGTCGAGAGATTCGAGCTCCTACAAGAAAAATGGTTTGTTTATTGATGGATGAGCCATTATTCATTGTGTACGATTGAATCGAAACATTTTGCGCAGTTTGTTTGAATCCAACTCTTGTGATTTAGTTCCACTGTGTCGTTCCTTTTTACTGGGTTTTATGGCTTGGATGGTTTTTTTCTTCTCATTTTTGGGAATTTCAGTTTTGCTTTCATTAGGGAATTAATTGACAGAAGCTGAGTCGTGGATATGATGATATCTGCTTACTGTTGCCTTTAATCGCAAACTGTCTCATATCCAGGTGGTAGTAAAAACCAAGTGATGGCTTATGTAAGAGCTTTTTTTTTGGTAGTCTTTGGCAGGTGCGGTGTGGTTCCTTTTTGCTGAGTTTTCCCTGTCGTAATTTATTACTTCTTCTCATAAATTGGAATCTCTTTATCATATTTGCATGCATGCATGCATTTGTGATAGGAGTTAAATCATCGAGTCTGGGAGTTACCGTAATTGGCAAGTTGTATATATATCTTTTAAAATATCTCAGGGAAAAGTGCTGCTATTCATTATGGTACTGGAGCTATATCTGGGTTTTTCAGTGAAGACAACATTCAAGTAGGTGATCTCGTGGTGAAAGATCAGGCAAGTGTATAGTTTGATGAGTGTAGCGTCTCTGCTCGTGAGTACAAGTACCAAATTGTTTATAGGAGTTGTGCTGTTGATTTTCAGGAATTCATTGAAGCAACCAAAGAACCAGGCATCACATTCATACTTGCCAAGTTTGACGGCATATTGGGACTTGGATTTCAATCAATCTCAGTCGGGAATGCCGTTCCTGTGTGGTGTGTTATTTAGTCCCTTTCTATATTGTTGATTTGTTTTTCATGTACATCGTCTTACTTTCTTATATGCTACAGGGACAACATGATCAAACAAGGGCTCATTAAAGATCCTGTATTCTCATTCTGGTTTAACAGACATGCTGATGAAGAGGAAGGAGGCGAGATTGTTTTTGGCGGTGTTGATCCTAATCATTACAAGGGTGAACACACCTACGTTCCTGTGACGGAGAAAGGTTACTGGCAGGTGAAGGGAAACTTCTATCCTGTGTGTCTGGCATCTATATGTCTTGTGCATTGGCTTTTTCCCTGATTATTTTCTGTGTATGAAAAACTTTTCAGTTTGATATGGATGACATTCTCATCGAAGATCAAACAACTGGTATGTTGTGGCAACTACTTGTATTAATTATATGCTTTGTACAGACGTCGTTTGATTAGTTGCTTTCCTAAGCCTATATAAACGTCTTAAATTTTAGGATTTTGCGAAGCTGGTTGTGCTGCAATAGCGGATACTGGAACATCTCTTATTGCTGGTCCAACTGTCTGTCCCCGCAAGCTGCAACTATTTATCTCTTATGAAGCTTTATCTACTGTTTTTGTTAATTGTTCTTCCTTTCATTGTCTCTGAGTTTCATTTCGGATACATTTTCTAGACTGTCGTTGCACAAATAAATCATGCAATTGGGGCAGCTGGGGTGGTTAGCCAAGCGTGCAGAATTGTTGTTGCACAGTATGGAGAAACTATATTGCAAATACTGATGTCCGAGGTGAGATTTGGCTTTGATAGTTCTTCTGAACATGGTACCTCATTTACATTTTCAACGCACTGATATTAGTCCTATGATTCTCTAATTGGCTATTTCAGAAATCGACAAAGAAGATATGCTCCCAAATTGGTTTATGTGCTTTTGATGGAATTCATGATGTTAGGCAAGCTCTGACACTTGTCTATTCTACTTATACTTACTCGTGCCTTATTACTATCTTCCTTGGTCTAATCTCAAATACAAACTTGTTCTTCTAGCAGCATTGGCATTGAGAGTGTTGTTAATAAGAACAAGGAGAGGACGTCAACTGGTACAGCTGATTCTATGTGCTCTGCTTGCGAAATGGCAGTTGTGTGGATACGAAACCAACTTTTGCGAAACCAAACTGCAGATGAAATTATTAAATATGCTAATGAGGTATGAGCATGAGGGAAAAACGTAAATACAAAGATGTTGTCCAGCAGCTTTTCTGTTATATTTTTCACCATTTGCTTTTTTTTCAGCTTTGTGACCGTTTGCCTAGCCCCATGGGAGAGTCAACTGTCGAGTGCAGCAAGGTTTCTTCTATGCCCAATGTTTCTTTCACCATTGGTGGTAAAACATTTGGCCTCAGTCCAGAACAGGTATAACTTGTATGCCCTCAAAAATATGCTTACATGTTTGTGAAAGAAACAGAGGCTGCTCGTAATATGGATTAATTCTTAGAATCAATGGCTTTTCTTTTAATTCTTAAAGTTTTAAAATAATAAAGACCACTACTGATATGTTACTTTAATCCCATCACCCAGTCCTACTCCCATCGTTCTCTTAATTGGTTGGTGAAAGCTTGTGCTTGTTGAATACACTTTCCATTCAGTCAATTAGAAATACTCAAGCCCTTGGAAGTAGTCAGGTAGAGCAGAAACAAACTTGGCTTTCGTGTAAATAAATATGTTTGCTTATTATTAATCAGGTTTTGATTTGAAGCTTGATAATTCATACACTTTTGACTGTTGTAAAGGATAGTGATTGTCTAAGTTTAAATAATCTCTATGCTGTTAAAAGTACATGTCTTGTTTCTTGAACTAACAAATTGAAATCCTTCTGTGGCATGAATAGGGTACCCACTGTAAGCATAGAGAGAAATATTGTGCGAAAACCTGTTGTTACAATTTTTTGGGCATCCTTAATGATTCTTTCTTGGGATGTCATGTACTCCTATTTCCCTTGAGCCTCGCCCATTGCCTAGTTGATGTTAAATTTTGTATTGGCCGGCTTAGCTGTTCTTTATTTCATATGAAACAAAAAAATCATCTTATCTGAGTCGAAATATTTACCATTAAAGTGATCATAAATGCTGTGCGTTCTAAAAATCCCGCCTATTTTCACATTTATAACTGGGAATTTTGTGTGATATGAAAGTTTCTTCAATGTTATCACTCTGCACAAACCGACCTCTTACGTTGGTATGATTGCCGTTGAGTGAAGGCGAAGGCTGTTGGGATCGTTTTCCGGCTTGACTTGAAGGGCTTGACTACCGTAAATGCTGTGAGGACTCTCCGTGCAACTAGTAAGGATCGACATTCTAGTAAGGATCTCTTGCATCTCCTGATAATTTTGTTTATCTTAGTTAGGATTGAGGAAGGAACTATTCTGCCCTTGCCTTCCCGTAGTAATGGTAATGCCAAGGTCGAGGAGAATGATGGCTCTTAGTCCGAGAGTTACCACTCTTTTCCTCTGCACATACTAAGTAGAACAATATAAAAATTTGGTTCATTAAGTTTACTTTCAGAAACAAATACAAACATTAATTACTTTGTTCTACTACTACTACAATTACTACTGAAGTAACAATCCCATTTAGATTGGATGAGACTAGGGCTCAGCCCACAATTGTAACTTAGTCCTTTGTTGAAATGGGACTTACTTCAGAGAACTGTAAATTACTACTTAATTTTCACATAATTTGTTACTTAATACGAATTACTGAGGTAATATGTCTTTACTGGATAATCCTATCCAGATTAGAAAAATATGCCTAGACGACCTCAAGGGTCTTACAAAACTAAAACTACCACCAGACCAGAAGATTTTGCTGATCTTACTGAATTAGCTACTGATCTGGTGAATTTCAGACAGTATGTTAAAAATACCTACCCTACTTCACACTTAAGGTCTAAGACCTTAGAAACTTTACAAAAACTACAAGATTATTTCAGTAAAAATACACATAAAGAAGTTAGTTCTGTTTCCGCTCACAACTCTAGTAGTACTTGTTCCGATAATCTTCAAACTCTAAATGAAAGAGTTACTCTATTGGAACAATATGTCTTCTTGTCTCATAGTTATGAGTAAAGACATTACTACTTGCTTTGTAGTTTCCGATAGGCTACTACAGAGATCTGAATCTCACAAGGATTCAGTCACAAACCTTCATCAGAGTTACTTACTGGCAATGAATGGACTTTTAGTCTAAGGCCTCCAAGCCCATTGCTCGCTCCTACTGAACATTCAATGTTCTACAATTCTGAACATAATGTGACATCTGTAAGATTCCATGGTTACGAACCATTTCATCTCCCGGAAAAGGAAGATGATGATGACAGTGAAATATCTGACACGCTTAACAACTCTAAAAGAGCTGGACAAACCTATAATCCTACTCATAATCTTAATTTACAATGAGTGAGGAAGATTATATTTATATGACAAATGATATCGCTCAGTATTTTACTGACGATGAATTACAGTTACACTATGAACAAGAAGTTATATTTGGAAAAGAACCTAAAGGGTTTTATATACAAAAGAACTTTATAGGAGATGTAATCACCTATAAATTTCAAGCTATTGACAAACAAAGTATCAAAAGCAGTGAACCTGCAAGTTCTCTTACTTTGGTACAACAAACAAAAATGAATCCTGAGAGTTCTGCAACCTCTCCTGCACAGATTATTCCTAGACCACATCCTTTCCAAGGACAAGGATATCCATCTAGAGTCCCTGTAACTCCTTATACACAGGATAACCAAAATGTTAGAACACGAGGAAAACGACAACCTTATGAAGGGTACTATTTCCCACGTGACAAACTATTACTAAATATAGCTGAGGCAGACCCTCAACTATTTGACAACTATATAGTTCAATGGACTGCTAATGTGGACAGAGATTTTGCTGAAAGATATGAAGCGAACGTAGCAGATGGTACTGCTATGATAAATTTGGCAGAATCATATTTAGGAGAAGTTTCCCGAGCTATGTGGGAAAGCTTCAAACTCAAATATCCTGAAGAAGTAGCCAGAGTAGCAAATCAAGGAGTAAACATCAAGAACTGGTGTTTTCTTATACACCGAATAATTACAGCCAATGATGCTAACACTGGACTGATCTCTAAGCAAGCTGAAGCTATGAGAGATTTAGAACAAATACAATTATTTGATTGGAGATATATAAAAAATTCCTAATTGACTTCTTTGTATTATCCACCATTTCTGGAAACTACTACTCTGAAGAAACTAGAAACAGGTTATTTTCCAAACTCCCTGGAGATTTAGGAAAAGAAATCAATGATAAATGGAGAGAACAACAAGTAAATCCTCTTTATAATAACATAGGAATAAGAATACAACATGTGATTAAAATATTAAAAGAAAAATGCACATATATAGCTACCCAGAAGATGCTCAAATCTTCATCTCCTGGATTTTGCTCTACAATGTACCTACCTCAGCAGTATGGTGCTACATCAAGCAAAATTACTAAAAGAAGGCCAATGTATTACATAGACAATAAACCAAAAACAAAACCTAGAAAGAAATATTACTTAAAAGATCTAAAGCCAGAAGGCCTTTACTTAATAAAGAAAAACATGTAAGAAGATACAATAAGAATAAAGCCTACAAAGATACCATTACTTGTTATGCATGTAATGAACCTGGACATTTATCCTCTTCTTGCCCTAAAAGAGGAACTTACATACAAAATCAGCAATTTTGGTAAACAATACAGAATTTGACCTAATAGAGATTACATCAGATGTTTCAGAAACTTCCTCTATCTACTCTATACAATCGGTTATAGAACAGGCAGAAGATTATGATAATATGAATGACTATTCATTCATAAACACAATAAACCAAGCTGAAACAACAGATTATTTAACTAAATACGGGTATACAGACCAAATACCTAACAATATAAATCAAGAACTAGAAGAATTAGGACAAATTATATATGAAACATCAATGATGTTTACTACAACTACCAGTTTTAACAAAGGTAATTGTCAACATATATGGATTCATAACAAAGGATCTAAAACAAATACCTGTTACATATGCGGATATATACCTGATATGCATAATAGAGCTCAATGCGAAAGGTGCAAGAAAGAAGCTTGCAGATTTTGCATAAAAGATAACTATAATGAAGAATTACCTACTTCATCACAACAAAACAATAAACCTGACAAACTTACTACATCAAGAATAACAAATCTTGAAGCAAGACTAAAAGATATTGAGGACAGAATAATGTTACTCGAAGAACATATTAAAATTCCTACCAACTCACACGAACAAGTACTAAAGGAACAAGTACTACAGAGATACAATCAGAAACATCTAATGGATACTTTACGGGAAAAACAGCCTGCAACCATAATCTACTAGAAATACAGGTATGGGTAAAACTAACAATAGGATCAACATCCGTAGTAACAAATGCTTTCATTGACAATGGAAGTACTACCTCATATATAGACACAACCTTCTTTAAAAATAACTTTAGAGAAACCTATATACAAACTACAAAAACTCCTGCTGTGTCAGTACAATTTGATGGTACTGCCAACACTATAGAAACCTATGTAACAAACCCAAAAATACAATTATTAAATAATTGTAATTTTTATGGTAAAACAACCACTCTCAAGAGAATGTGGATACATTCCCTGGGTGCTCCTCGAATGGATATCATTCTTGGACTAAACTATTTAACCCATGATGAAAGGGGAAGTCTTATAACCCAAGACTATCTCCTTCATTTTCACAACCTAACTATAACACCAATCATCTCAGAAAATCTAACAGATGAACGAACATTATCAGAGTTACGAGCGAAGCGTCGTGATACTAGAACCGACGGCAAACGCGAAACAGATGACACACATAGTTATGAACCAATAATACTTTCAAAAGAAGAATATGAAAACATTAATACAAAACCACAAGAAGACTGTTCTTGTGAAATACAAGGAAACTGTAAGAAAATTGCTAAAGACTTAATACATACAAGCAGAATTTTTAGATGCTTATATACTTCACATGACATAAATAACTTCATTAAAAAGCTAGAAAACCTACAAATAATAGGAGAAAATCCTGTTCTCCATTGGAATAAAAACAATATAACATAATAAATCCTGACTTAACTATAAAAGCAGCAGATATGAAATACACTAACTGGGAACAAGAAGAATGTCATATGCACATCAAACAATTACTAGACTTAAAATTAATAAGACCTTCTACGTCTAGACATAGATCCCCCGCCTTTATTGTTAATAAGGGATCGGAACAAAAGCGAGGACAATCTAGAATGGTTTTTAACTACAAACGACTAAATGACAACACTCACGAAGACGGTTATAAAATACCTGAAAAGGAAGTTTTGATTAACAAAATACAAGACTCTAAGTACTACTCTAAGTTTGACATGAAATCTGGCTTTTGGCAAATTTACATGGACGAAGAATCAATACCCTAGACAGCGTTCAGTTGCCCCGATGGACATTTTGAATGGTTAGTAATGCCATTTGGACTTAAAACTGCACCCCAGAACTTCCAAAGGAAAATGGATTCTATCTTTGGAAGTTACAAATTTATATGTGTATATATTGATGATGTTTTAGTATTTTCTAAAACTCAAGAACAACATATGAGTCATCTTTATACTACATTATCCCTAATGGAAAAACACGGTTTAATTATTTCTAAGAAAAAGATGGAAATAAACAAAAACAAAATACAATTTTTGGGAACAGAACTTGGAAATGGAACAATAACACTACAACCACATATTTGTACAAAACTTTTAGCTTATCCTGATAAGTTAGAAGATATAAAAGAATTAAGATCATTTCTAGGATTATTAAACTACGCCAGAAATTACATAAAAGACTTAGGAAAAATTACAGGACCATTGTATAACAAAACTTCACATACTGGACAGAGACACTTTAACAGTGAAGATATTAAATTAGTACAACAGATAAAACGTTTAGTACAATCACTACCTGCATTAACTATTCCATTAGACACGGACTATTTAATAGTAGAATGTGATGGATGTGAAACAGGCTGGGGAGCGGTACTTCTCAGCAAACCTAATAAATACTCACCTAAAACAAGTGAAAATATTTGCCGATATGGCAGCGGCAAATACAAACAACAAACAGGCTACATGACAAGCCTAGATTACGAAATCTTAGCGGTTATATATGCTTTAGAAACATTTACCTCTTAAACTTTCATTTTAATGAATAAATTAAAAGAAATAGAGTATTTAGACCTTGAAACAAATACTCAAGAACAAAAGGTCAGGACAACCGACCAATACAAATTAAAGTGTTGTTTTGATAAACACTTTAAACATACTATGCATACTGAAAATGCACAACTAAATGCCTTAGTAGACATTATAACTACTCTTGGAAGCTCTCTTGATCATTACCAAGAAAAATACCACAAGATATGTACAACTATAGCACACTCCATAGGTGAAAAGAACAAAATGATTAAACAAATCATTGACAACCTTGAATATATCAAAAAAGGTCAAGAAGATGTTCTTAATCTTTTTAGAGATATTAAAATTACAGATCTTCCACTAAGAAAAGACTTAACAAAGTTATCTAAGTTAATAGAAACTAATAAACCCAAAGAAATAGAAATACTTACTAAAGATTTAATAGAATCTTTACATACACAGATACAAGAAAATAAACTACATTTTGATACTGAAGTACAAAATTTACATAAATTCTTAGAACAAATGAGAAATTGGTAATATGAGTGATTGGTTAGCCCATATTAAACAAATTACTGAAGAAAGAACAAAAATGGAAGCTATTGGATATTATGTTTCAGATGGAACCATCTTACAGAGATCAACTCAAATCTCCATACAACAATTGAACTTCATCATATCTATGCTTGATGAAATTCACGAAAAATTAAACAGATTAGAAATAAAAATTGACACTATTCCTTCGGCAAGCACAAAGGCTATTAAGCCATATACTCCTAAAAATATTCTTTATTATGGAACTCCTCCATGGTTAAAGAAAAATGACTAGTAAAACAATAGTAAAAACTCCTAGTTTTACAGATAGACTTTTAAGAAGAGGTTCTTCAACAACCTCTCAATCAACTGAAATGGAAGACATCATAGAAATGGACCATTCTATGGAAGTTTTCAACAATAGACAATTAGATAACATGAATCCCAAATTATTATATGGAACCAAACTTATACAGATAAATCCTGCTGTATACAGACATCAAAGACTAATTCCCTTGGAATTATCCACGGGAAAAGGAAGAAAGATTTACTCTAATGACTAACAACTCTTTACATGAACTATTAAAAGAGGACATCACTATATACACTTAGGATTAATTGTAATAGGAATTCGAGGTTTAACTCGAAAACATACTGGAGGAAAGGTATTTACAATACTCTATGACGATAGATACTCAAACCCTAAACAAGCTATCATAAGAATGATAGAAACCGATATGAATAACAATATTGGGATTATTTACATAAGCCCAATCTTTTATAATATATCAGAAAAGGTCAAGAAGATGTTCTCAATCTTTTCAGAGATATTAAGATAACAGATTTACCTCTAAGAAAGGATTTAACAAAGCTAACTAAGCTTATTGAAACCAATAAGCCTAAAGAAATTGAATTACTTACTAAAGATCTAATAGAATCTTTACATACACAAATAATGGATTCCTGTGCCTCAGATGATTTAGGCCCAAAAGGAATACTTGATGAGATAATAGATTGGGAAATGCCCCAAGGTATTAACTCTCCTATTCAGGTTCAGTTACTTCGGCCCGTTCTAATATACAGGCTTACAACTATGGCTTTCCAAACAATGAAGAAAAGCAGTACTACTTGGTGGCTGAAGGAAGAAATTTCCGACTCTTTTGGCCCAAGACTTTTGGAAGTTACATAAGGCCCTTTGAGATCCCTGTAATAGCCTATCGGAAATTACAAGGCTAGTAGTCTTAGTAATCAATTGTTTGAGATAAAAAGACATACTGTTCAAGTAATGATACTCTTTCTTCGAGAGTATTATAGGTAGTATCACATGGAAGAGTTGTGTCAGCAGCGGTTGAAGTTTCTTTAGTGATTTCTTTGTGTGTATTTTTGCTAAAATAGTCTTGGAGTCTTTGAAGAGTTTCAATAGTTTTAGATCTCAAATGAGATGTAGAATAAGTATTCTTAATGTATTGTCTGAAATTTATCAGGTCTGTTGCTAAATCTGTTAGATCTGAAAAATCTTCAGGTCTAGTAGTAGACTTAGTTTTGTAAAGGCCTTTAGACATTTTTCTAGGCATATTTTTCAAGTCTAGATAAAATTATCCAGTATAAACAAATTACTTCTGTAACTCGTAGTATGTAGCAAATTATGTTAAACCTTAGTAGTAGTTTACACTGTTCTGGAGTAAGTCCCATTCAGTAGTTGTGTTGTAGTAGTAAAACTAAGTTACTTGTGTTTGTGTTCGTTTTGAGCAAGTAAACTTAATGAGCCAAATTTTTAAATGTTCTACTTAAGTGAGGAGGAAAAGAGTGGTTAACTCTTGGACAAAGAGCCATCATTTCCCTCGACCTTGGCATTACCATTACTACGGGAAGGCAAAGGCAGAAAAGTTCCTTCCTCAAGACTCGACTAACACTTAACAAATATAAAGAGATGCCAAAGATCCTTACTAGAGATTGGATCCGTACTTTTCTCCTAAGCTCTTGTCTCACAGCACTTACACTAGCACCATCTCCTCGAGCGGTATCGTTCCAACGCCAATCTGCCCTAACACGCCTCACCTCGGCTAACAACGGGTCTTACGCACGGCCTCCAGGAACACCTCGGAGCAGCTAAATCGGCTTCTTTTGACCTTACGAGCTTTCTGGAGTTTTTCCGGGTACCAAATAACCTTCAGGGTACTCAGTGCTCTTCTATATTTGTGTAGTGAAAGTGTCGTCTTGAGATAGGAAGAGTTCCTACCCAGACATCCTGTGTAGTAAGAGGGCAAGCCTCAGTGTCGGGAAATGACGGAGGGGTTTAGCCAAGTAGAGTATTGCAAACCATCATCTTTTATTTCTATATCTCACTCTATATCTTCAGCAGTGTGTGGAGTACTGAATATATAGAGGAGGATTACAAACCATAATGTACAAAGACTTGAAGTCCGAATAAAGTTACAAGATAAGGCGGCCATCCAAAGTTGGACTAATGCGCGCACTTACCGCAAAATTACAAAAGCATAAAGAAAAGATAAAGATTCCCCAGGTCATGGTGGCAACGTGTGCACTTAAAAACCACTTCCTTAGACAGGAATCTTATCACCATACATATAGTGGAGCAGAAAGTAAATGGGTCCACCACTAACTTCCGCATTTATTTGTAGATATGACCTCCACTACTTGTCACATCTTGTTGCGTAGTGTTCCACTTGTTATCACATTTGGGACGTGGCGGTATCTGCTTCGTCTGCTTTGTGTGCAATTATTGAGCCTTTGTCTTCGTAGTTATTCTTTGACAAGTCTTGTGTAATGGGCCTAGAGTTGTGGGCCGAATTTGTGCTCGATTGGGCTTCAATGTCTTCGTCTTGTTCTTCTATCTGTTTCATGTAATCCATGGTCCTTTGGTCACGATATTCTTTCTCAAAGGGCCTTATGTAACTTCCAAAAGTCTTGGGCCAAAAGAGTCGGAAATTTCTTCCTTCAGCCACCAAGTAGTACTGCTTTTCTTCATTGTTTGGAAAGCCATAGTTGTAAGCCTGTATATTAGAACGGGCCAGAAGTAACTGAACCTGAATAGGAGAGTTAATACCTTGGGGCATTTCCCAATCTATTATCTCATCAAGTATTCCTTTTGGGCCTAAATCATCTGAGGCACAGGAATCCATTACTATGTAGGCTTTTGAAGTATCTATCAGTTTTCCATCTTCATCGAAGTAGGGAGGAACCGATTCAAAGTGCAGTCTGACTGTGGAATTTGTCTTGAATAGTAAAGCTTCTACTGGGCCTTGCAATGCACCAGGAAGAAACTTAAGTCCATCTTTATTGGAGAGTATAATGTTGCGAATAAATCCACATTCAATGAGAACCAGTGGAGTTATTGCTGTGTCTTCAAAAACTATCTCAGTAAACCAATCAAGGTTGATGTCAAATTTTCGTAGGCAGTAAACCATTCTGCATCTGCATGAGGCATACTCTTTGCATGTAGGAAATTTCAAATAACATTTCCTAGAGTAGTCAAATTCTGTCTCATAAGAAACATAATAAGTTGAAGTGTTCTGGTTGATCCAAGCTTCATGTGCATGTCTTGCGAATCTGCATATTGTAGAAATCTTTTCAAGTGTAAGAGATCCAGTAGCAGACTTCTTCGGAGAAGGAGCAGTCTGAGTCTCTTCATGGAGTGTTGGGCTTATTAAGAAAGCTGGGCCAACTGACTGTTTCAAATCTTGTAAAGCAGTCTTTGTATCATAGTATCCCTTGTAAGTTGCTCTAGGGATTTCTGTAATCAGCTGTTGTATTTCATTCCAAGTTTTGTATAAACCAGCCTTAGGTCCAGAGAATAAGGCATAGCAAGAGAATTGTCTTCCAAGTGGTTTCTTTTGAATCTTGGTGAAGTAGTATGTCAGCGCTATGATAGTTCTGATCTTTTCATGTGAAGCTGGAGTTCTTATATTCCAGATGTTGTCGATTAGACATTTCTGTGGAGTGTCCAGAAGCATCCTATCATTGTACAAATATTGTCCTCTTGTACCTTCGTAATTGTAAAGTTGTACCGATCCAAATTGGCATTTGGAGCTTCCTGTTTCCTGATTGTTGGAGGAGGAGGAGTTATCAGATGAAACCTGATTCTCCTGAGTATGGAAAGTAAAGAAGGGAGTAGTAGGTTCGGCGTCGAATACCGATGGCCTTGTTAGGGTAGTATTTCTGTCAAGAAATTGTTTGTATGTAACCTGGGGTCTCAAGGAGAGTCCAGGAGTTGTACCAGGAATTCCAGTGGTTGGAGTATCCTGAGTTGTAACAGGAAGTTCAGGGCGAACATTCCTATTTGTTGGAATTGTCGGAAGGAGAACCTTCTGCTTGTGCTTTTTCATTACTGAAAAGAAAGAAAAGGTTTTTAAGGAACCTTGTGAAAACCCTGAATTTTGTTTTATCAGTTTTCAAACTGAATGAGATTTTTGTAAAGAATCTGTAAACTTTAATGTTATCACTGGTTTTAAGGATCCAGGAACCCTGAATTTGAGAGTTTTCAAACTCATAATGTATAAACTTCTCTGGAGAGATAATCTGCAAGAGAGTTGTTAGTACCTTTTATGTGCTCCCAATTTATCAATAAACCTATTGAGATTATGGAGTTTTGAAACTTTAACCAACGTTTGGCATTAAGTCCTTTTTGTTTTCCTTTAATTTGCTGGCTATATTTCACAATAGCCTCGCAGTCTGTTCTTAAAGTTATTTCCTTTTTACCAGTTATGTATAAGCTGAAAGTTTCTAATGCATAGATTACAGCTAGTATTTCATAGTCTAAACTAGTCATGTATCCTGTTTGTTCCTTGTATTTGCCACTGCCATAGCGGCATATGTTTTCACTTGACTTTGGAGAATACTTATTAGGTTTACTAAGAAGTATAGCTCCCCATCCTGTTTCGCATCCGTCACATTCTACAATAAGGTAGTCTGTGTCCAGAGGGATTGTAAGTCTTGGCAGGGATTGTACTAGTCTTTTTATTTGTTGTACCAATTTAATATCTTCACTATTAAAATGGCGTTGTCCTGTTTGTGAAGTTTTGTTATATAATGGTCCTGTTATTTTGCCTAAGTCTTTAATATAATTTCTGGCATAGTTGAGAAGTCCAAGGAATGATCTAAGTTCCTTTAAGTCTTCTATCTTATCAGGATAAGCTAGTAGTTTAGAGCTTATATGTGGTTGTAACGTTATAGTTCCACCTTCTAGTTCTGTTCCTAAGAACTGTATCTGTCTCTTGTTAATTTCCATTTTCTTTTTAGAAATTACTAAACCATGTTTTTCCATTAGTGACAAGGTAGTATAAAGATGTCCCATATGTTGTTCTTGTGTTTTAGAAAATACTAAAACATCATCTATGTAGACACAAATAAATTTGTAGTCTTTAAAGATTGAGTCCATTTTTCTTTGGAAATTTTGTGGCGCAGTTTTTAATCCAAATGGCATTACAAGCCATTCGTAATGTCCTTCTGGGCAACTGAACGCTGTCCAGGGAATTGAGTCTTCGTCCATGAAAATCTGCCAAAATCCAGACTTCATGTCGAATTTAGAGTAGAACTTTGAGTCTTGTATTTTATTTAATAATACCTCTTTTTCAGGTATTTTGTATCCGTCCTCATGGGTATTATCATTTAATCTTTTGTAGTTAAAGACCATTCTAGATTGGCCTCTTTTCTGTTCTGAGCCTTTATTAACTATAAAAGCCGGAGACCTATGTCTAGATGTAGAGGGTCTGATTAAGTTTAGATCAAGCAGTTGTTTAACATGCATTTTGCATTCTTCTTGTTCCCAATTAGTGTATTTCATATCTGCTGCTTTTATTGTTAAGTCATGATTTATTATGTTAAGTTTACACTTTATGTGATTTTTATTCCAGTGTAAAGTAGGATTTTCTCCTATTATTTGTAATTTTTCTAATTTATCAATAAAGTTGTTTATGTCTTGTGAAGTATATAAGCACCTATATACTCTACTAATATGTACTAGATCCTTTGCAATCTTTTTGCAAGATCCTTGTATGTCACAAGAACATTCTATTTCATTATTTTCATATTCTTCTTTTCTTAAAATTTTTGGTTCATAGCTATGTGTAATTTCATTTTCTCGTTTGAAATCTTGTCTACTGTCACGACGCTTCGTTCGTAACTCTGATAAAGTTTTCATATCTTGTAAATTTTCAGATATGATTGGTGTTATAGTTAAATTGTGAAAGTGTAGAAGATAGTCTTGTGTAATAAGACTTCCTCTTTCATCGTGAGTTAAATAATTTAAACCTAGAATGACGTGCATTCTTTCAGAGCCAAGTGAGTGAATCCACATTCTCTTGAGTGTTGTGGTTTTACCATATTGGTCACAGTTATTTAACAACTGTATTTTGGGATTGGATATATATTTATCCATAGTGTTTGCCGTTCCATCAAATTGTACTGAAATGGATGGAGTTTTTGTTGTTTGAATTAGGTCTGTTTTAAAATTAGTGTTAAAGAATTCTGTATCTATATATGATGTGGTACTTCCGTTATCAATGAAAGCATTTGTTATTACAGATGTTTGAGCTATTGTAAGTTTAACTCATACCTGTATTTCTAGCAGGTTATGGTTGCAAGCTGTTTTTCCCATAAAGTATCCATTTGATGTTTCAGAATGAACTTCTGATGTTAATTCTTTAAATATTTGTTCATGAGAAGTAGTTGGTATGTTACTGTGATCTTCAAGTACTGTTAATCTATCTTCAATATCTTTAAGTCTAGCCTCAAGATTGGTTATTCTTGATTTAGTAAGTCTATCTGTTCTTTTGACTTGTATCAAGTGGTGTTGAAGGTAGTTCTGTATTATAGTTATCTTTTATGCAAAATCTGCAAGCTTCTTTCTTGCATATTTCACATTGAGCTCGGTTTATCATGTCAGGAATGTATCCGCATATATAGCATGTGTTTGTTTTGGAACCTTTATTGTGGATCCAATTATGTTGACAGTTTCCTTTATTAAAACTGACAGTTGTTGTGAACATCATAGATGTAACATTTGTCCTAAATCTTCTAAATCTTGATTTATATGTTCAGGAACTTGTTCTGTATAACCATACTTATGTAAGTAATCAGTCGAATCAGCCTGATTGATTGTATTTATGAATGAGTAATCATTCATATCATCATAGTTTTCAGTTTGTTCGATAACTGATTGGATTGAATATATGGATGATGTTTCAGACACATCAGATGTTATTTCAATTAAATCTAATTCTGTATTATTTACCAGAATTGCAGATTTAGTATGTAAGTTTTTCTTCTTAGGACAAGAAGAGGATAGATGACCAGGTTCATTACAAGCATAGCAAGTAATGGTGTCTTTGTAAGCCTTCTCTTTATTGTATCTTCTTACATGTCTATTCTTATCTAATAATGGTCTTTTTGCCTTAGACCTTTTTAAGTAATATTTCTTTCTTGGTTTTGTTTTAGGTTTGTTCTCAATGTAGTAAGTAGGTTTCCTTTTAGGTACCCTACTGGTAGTAGCACCGTACTGTTGAGGTAAGTACATTGTTGAGCAAAATCCAGGAGAGGAAGATTTCAACATCTTCTGGGTTGCTATATAAGTGCATTTTTCTTTAAGTATTTTTATCACATGTTGTATTCTTATACCTATGTTGTTATAGAGAGGGTTAACTTGTTGCTCTCTCCATCTATCATGTATTTCTTTTCCTAGATCACCAGGAAGTTTTGAGAACAGTCTATTACCCGTTTCTTCAGAATAATAGTTTCCAGATATGGTAGACAAAACAAAGAAATCTATTAAGAATTTCTTAATGTATCTCCAATCAAATAATTGGATTTGTTCTAGATCTCTCATAGCTTCAGCTTGTTTAGAGATCAATCCTATGTTTGCATCATTTGCAGTGACAATTCTGTGTATGAGAAAATACCAATTTTTGATGTTTACCCCTTGATTAGCTACTCTGGCTACTTGCTTCAGGGTATTTTAGTTTAAAGCTTTCCCACATTGCGCGAGAAACTTCTCCTAAGTATGATTCAGCTAAGTTTATCATAGCAGTTCCATCTGCTACGTTCGCTTCATATCTTTCAGCAAAGTCACGATCAACATTTGCTGTCCATTGTACAATATAGTTGTCAAATAGTTGAGGATCAGCCTCAGCTATATTTAGTAGAATTTTGTCACGGGAAATAGTATCCTTCATAAGGTTGTCTTTTTCCTCGTGTTCTAATATTCTGATTATCTTGTGTATATGGAGTTACAAGAACTCTAGATGGATATCCTTGACCTTGAAAAGGATGAGGTCTTGGAATTATCTGAGCCGGAGAGGTTGCAGAACTCTCGGGGTTCATTTTAGTATGTTGAACTAAAGTAAGAGAACTAGGAGAATCACTTTCTCTAGTACTTTGTTGATCAGTTTGAAACTTATAGGCGATTATATCTCCTATGAAGTTTTTCTGGATATAGTAACCTTTAGGTTCTTTTCCATAGATTACTTCTTGTTCGTAGTGAATTTGTAATTCATCCTCAGTAAAATACTGAGCTATGCCATTTGTCATGTAAATATAATCTTCTTCACTCATTTTAAGTTAATGTTATGTAACGGATTATATGTCTGACCAGCTCTTTTACTGTCATTTAATGTTTCTGATATTTCACTATCATCATCCTCTATTTCAGGGAGATGATGAGGTTCATAGTTGTGAAATCTTACAGATGTAGTATTATGTTCTGAGTTATAGAACATAGAGTGTTCAGTGGGGGTTAATAAAGGACTTGGAGGTCTTAGACTGAAAGTCCATTCATTTCCACTTAATAGTTCAGAAGGTATCTTCTGAGGTTGTAAAAACGTTGTACCTACAGATGATATTGCATCTATGATTTTATCTGTTTTAAGTTTGAACTGATGATTCATACTGTTTGTTGTTTTTCCTAGCATGACTAGGTCAAATTGTATGTTACTTCCTAAGAAGTCATCGTATCCAACTGTTTTTACCAAGATTTTTATATACTTGCAAAAATCTTTGATGGTCATATAGAAGTTGGGACTTATATAAATAATCCCAGCATTATTATTCATATCTGTTTCAATCATTCCTATGATTGCCTGTTTAGGATTAGAATATCTATCATCATATAAGATGGTAAATACCTTTCCTCCAGTATGTTTTCTTGTTAATCCTCGGATTCCTATAATTATTAATCCTAGGTGTATGTATAAGTGTCCTCTCTTTGTTAATTCATGCAGAGAATTATTTGTCATAAGAGTAAATCTCTCTTCTTTTCCTGTTGGTAATTCTAAAGGAATTAACCTTTGATGTCTATAAAGTGCAGGGTTTATGTTTATTAATCTTGTACCGTATAATAGGCTAGGGTTCATACTGTCCAATTGCCTATTGTTGAAAATTTCAATGGAGCGATCCATTTCAATGAGATCTTCCATCTCACTATTGTTAGAAGTGGTGGATGAACCTCTTCTGAATAGTTTGTCTGTAAAGCTAGGAGCTTTTACTATTGTTTTACTAGTCATTCTTCTTTAACCAGGGAGGAGTCCCGTAATAAAGATAAGTTTTAGGAGTAAATGGCTTAATTGCCTTTGTATTGGAAGTAGGAATGCTTTCAATTTTTGTTTCTAAATTTTAATTCTAGCCTGAAGTTCATCTAACATGGTTATGATGAAGTTCATCTGTTGAATAGAGATCTGAGATGACCTCTGTAGTAATGTTCCGTCAGATACATAATATCCCGGAGCATCCATTTTAGTCCTATTTTCTGTGAGTTCTTTAACTTGAGCAAGCCAGTCACTCATATTACCAGTTTTTCATTTGTTCTAGGAACGTATGTAAATTTCTTATTTCTGAGTCAAAATGTTGCTTATTTTCTATAATTTGTGTATGTAAAGATTCTATTAGATCTTTAGTAAGTAATTCAATTTCTTTAGGCTTATTGGTTTCAATAAGCTTAGTTAGCTTTGTTAAATCCTTTCTTAGAGGTAAATCTGTTATCTTAATATCTCTGAAAAGATTGAGAACATCTTCTTGACCTTTTCTGATATATTCAAGATTATCTATGATTTGTTTAATCATTTTGTTTTCTCCCCTATAGAACTAGCTATAGTGGTGCATATTTTGTGATACTTCTCTTGGTAATGATCAAGAGAATTTCCTAAAGTTGTGATAATATCGACTAAAGCATTTAGTTGAGCATTATCTGTATGTAAAGTATGTTTAGAATGTTTGTTAAAAGAACATTTTAATTTGTACTGGTCAGTAGATCTGACCTTTTGTTCTTGAGTATTAGTTTCAAGATCTAAGTACTCAATTTCTTTTAATTTATTCATTATAATGATGTCTTAGCAGATGTAAACCTATTTGAAGTCTTTCTTTACAATCTTCGAGAGATTCAAATAACCTTTGTAGTGTTATGATTTTTGAGGAATCATAATGAGTAAAAAGCTCGTCTACTAAGCTTTTTATAGTAAGCCTAAGAGCATGTATTTCAACTTGTTCATCGTTGATTTCTTCTTGTAGTTTAAGAAAGTTGTATAACCTGTGGGTTAATCCAGGCATGGCTTTAGAATCTTAGTTACGTCCTTAGAATTTTAATTATGTCCTTAGAATCTTAGTTAGGCTCTGATACCAAAAAATGGGGGTGCCTTCAAAAAATATTTTGTGAAGGTTTGTGGCCGAATCCTTGTGAGATTCAGATCCCTGTAATAGCCTATCGGAAATTACAAGGCTAGTAGTCTTAGTAATCAATTGTTTGAGATAAAAAGACATACTGTTCAAGTAATGATACTCTTTCTTCGAGAGTATTATAGGTAGTATCACATGGAAGAGTTGTGTCAGCAGCGGTTGAAGTTTCTTTAGTGATTTCTTTGTGTGTATTTTTGCTAAAATAGTCTTGGAGTCTTTGAAGAGTTTCAATAGTTTTAGATCTCAAATGAGATGTAGAATAAGTATTCTTAATGTATTGTCTGAAATTTATCAGGTCTGTTGCTAAATCTGTTAGATCTGAAAAATCTTCAGGTCTAGTAGTAGACTTAGTTTTGTAAAGGCCTTTAGACATTTTTCTAGGCATATTTTTCAAGTCTAGATAAAATTATCCAGTATAAACAAATTACTTCTGTAACTCGTAGTATGTAGCAAATTATGTTAAACCTTAGTAGTAGTTTACACTGTTCTGGAGTAAGTCCCATTCAGTAGTTGTGTTGTAGTAGTAAAACTAAGTTACTTGTGTTTGTGTTCGTTTTGAGCAAGTAAACTTAATGAGCCAAATTTTTAAATGTTCTACTTAAGTGAGGAGGAAAAGAGTGGTTAACTCTTGGACAAAGAGCCATCATTTCCCTCGACCTTGGCATTACCATTACTACGGGAAGGCAAAGGCAGAAAAGTTCCTTCCTCAAGACTCGACTAACACTTAACAAATATAAAGAGATGCCAAAGATCCTTACTAGAGATTGGATCCGTACTTTTCTCCTAAGCTCTTGTCTCACAGCACTTACACTAGCACCATCTCCTCGAGCGGTATCGTTCCAACGCCAATCTGCCCTAACACGCCTCACCTCGGCTAACAACGGGTCTTACGCACGGCCTCCAGGAACACCTCGGAGCAGCTAAATCGGCTTCTTTTGACCTTACGAGCTTTCTGGAGTTTTTCCGGGTACCAAATAACCTTCAGGGTACTCAGTGCTCTTCTATATTTGTGTAGTGAAAGTGTCGTCTTGAGATAGGAAGAGTTCCTACCCAGACATCCTGTGTAGTAAGAGGGCAAGCCTCAGTGACGGGAAATGACGGAGGGGTTTAGCCAAGTAGAGTATTGCAAACCATCATCTTTTATTTCTATATCTCACTCTATATCTTCAGCAGTGTGTGGAGTACTGAATATATAGAGGAGGATTACAAACCATAATGTACAAAGACTTGAAGTCCGAATAAAGTTACAAGATAAGGCGGCCATCCAAAGTTGGACTAATGCGCGCACTTACCGCAAAATTACAAAAGCATAAAGAAAAGATAAAGATTCCCCAGGTCATGGTGGCAACGTGTGCACTTAAAAACCACTTCCTTAGACAGGAATCTTATCACCATACATATAGTGGAGCAGAAAGTAAATGGGTCCACCACTAACTTCCGCATTTATTTGTAGATATGACCTCCACTACTTGTCACATCTTGTTGCGTAGTGTTCCACTTGTTATCACATTTGGGACGTGGCGGTATCTGCTTCGTCTGCTTTGTGTGCAATTATTGAGCCTTTGTCTTCGTAGTTATTCTTTGACAAGTCTTGTGTAATGGGCCTAGAGTTGTGGGCCGAATTTGTGCTCGATTGGGCTTCAATGTCTTCGTCTTGTTCTTCTATCTGTTTCATGTAATCCATGGTCCTTTGGTCACGATATTCTTTCTCAAAGGGCCTTATGTAACTTCCAAAAGTCTTGGGCCAAAAGAGTCGGAAATTTCTTCCTTCAGCCACCAAGTAGTACTGCTTTTCTTCATTGTTTGGAAAGCCATAGTTGTAAGCCTGTATATTAGAACGGGCCGAAGTAACTGAACCTGAATAGGAGAGTTAATACCTTGGGGCATTTCCCAATCTATTATCTCATCAAGTATTCCTTTTGGGCCTAAATCATCTGAGGCACAGGAATCCATTACTATGTAGGCTTTTGAAGTATCTATCAGTTTTCCATCTTCATCGAAGTAGGGAGGAACCGATTCAAAGTGCAGTCTGACTGTGGAATTTGTCTTGAATAGTAAAGCTTCTACTGGGCCTTGCAATGCACCAGGAAGAAACTTAAGTCCATCTTTATTGGAGAGTATAATGTTGCGAATAAATCCACATTCAATGAGAACCAGTGGAGTTATTGCTGTGTCTTCAAAAACTATCTCAGTAAACCAATCAAGGTTGATGTCAAATTTTCGTAGGCAGTAAACCATTCTGCATCTGCATGAGGCATACTCTTTGCATGTAGGAAATTTCAAATAACATTTCCTAGAGTAGTCAAATTCTGTCTCATAAGAAACATAATAAGTTGAAGTGTTCTGGTTGATCCAAGCTTCATGTGCATGTCTTGCGAATCTGCATATTGTAGAAATCTTTTCAAGTGTAAGAGATCCAGTAGCAGACTTCTTCGGAGAAGGAGCAGTCTGAGTCTCTTCATGGAGTGTTGGGCTTATTAAGAAAGCTGGGCCAACTGACTGTTTCAAATCTTGTAAAGCAGTCTTTGTATCATAGTATCCCTTGTAAGTTGCTCTAGGGATTTCTGTAATCAGCTGTTGTATTTCATTCCAAGTTTTGTATAAACCAGCCTTAGGTCCAGAGAATAAGGCATAGCAAGAGAATTGTCTTCCAAGTGGTTTCTTTTGAATCTTGGTGAAGTAGTATGTCAGCGCTATGATAGTTCTGATCTTTTCATGTGAAGCTGGAGTTCTTATATTCCAGATGTTGTCGATTAGACATTTCTGTGGAGTGTCCAGAAGCATCCTATCATTGTACAAATATTGTCCTCTTGTACCTTCGTAATTGTAAAGTTGTACCGATCCAAATTGGCATTTGGAGCTTCCTGTTTCCTGATTGTTGGAGGAGGAGGAGTTATCAGATGAAACCTGATTCTCCTGAGTATGGAAAGTAAAGAAGGGAGTAGTAGGTTCGGCGTCGAATACCGATGGCCTTGTTAGGGTAGTATTTCTGTCAAGAAATTGTTTGTATGTAACCTGGGGTCTCAAGGAGAGTCCAGGAGTTGTACCAGGAATTCCAGTGGTTGGAGTATCCTGAGTTGTAACAGGAAGTTCAGGGCGAACATTCCTATTTGTTGGAATTGTCGGAAGGAGAACCTTCTGCTTGTGCTTTTTCATTACTGAAAAGAAAGAAAAGGTTTTTAAGGAACCTTGTGAAAACCCTGAATTTTGTTTTATCAGTTTTCAAACTGAATGAGATTTTTGTAAAGAATCTGTAAACTTTAATGTTATCACTGGTTTTATGACAGTAGACAAGATTTCAAACGAGAAAATGAAATTACACATAGCTATGAACCAAAAATTTTAACAAAAGAAGAATATGAAAATAATGAAATAGAATGTTCTTGTGACATACAAGGATCTTGCAAGAAGATTGCAAAGGATCTAGTACATATTAGTAGAGTATATAGGTGCTTATATACTTCACAAGACATAAACAACTTTATTGATAAATTAGAAAAATTACAAATAATAGGAGAAAATCCTACTTTACACTGGAATAAAAATCACATAAAGTGTAAACTTAACATAATAAATCATGACTTAACAATAAAAGCAGCAGATATGAAATACACTAATTGGGAACAAGAAGAATGCAAAATGCATGTTAAACAACTGCTTGATCTAAACTTAATCAGACCCTCTACATCTAGACATAGGTCTCCGGCTTTTATAGTTAATAAAGGCTCAGAACAAAAAGAGGCCAATCTAGAATGGTCTTTAACTACAAAAGATTAAATGATAATACCCATGAGGACGGATACAAAATACCTGAAAAGAGGTATTATTAAATAAAATACAAGACTCAAAGTTCTACTCTAAATTCGACATGAAGTCTGGATTTTGGCAGATTTTCATGGACGAAGACTCAATTCCCTGGACAGCGTTCAGTTGCCCAGAAGGACATTACGAATGGCTTGTAATGCCATTTAGATTAAAAACCGCACCACAAAATTTCCAAAGAAAAATGGACTCAATCTTTAAAGACTACAAATTTATTTGTGTCTACATAGATGATGTTTTAGTATTTTCTAAAACACAAGAACAACATATGGGACATCTTTATACTACCTTGTCACTAATGGAAAAACATGGTTTAGTAATTTCTAAAAAGAAAATGGAAATTAACAAGAGACAGATACAGTTCTTAGGAACAGAACTAGAAGGTGGAACTATAACGTTACAACCACATATAAGCTCTAAACTACTAGCTTATCCTGATAAGATAGAAGACTTAAAGGAACTTAGATCATTCCTTGGACTTCTCAACTATGCCAGAAATTATATTAAAGACTTAGGCAAAATAACAGGACCATTATATAACAAAACTTCACAAACAGGACAACGCCATTTTAATAGTGAAGATATTAAATTGGTACAACAAATAAAAAGACTAGTACAATCCCTGCCAAGACTTACAATCCCTCTGGACACAGACTACCTTATTGTAGAATGTGACGGATGCGAAACAGGATGGGGAGCGATACTTCTTAGTAAACCTAATAAGTATTCTCCAAAGTCAAGTGAAAACATATGCCGCTATGGCAGTGGCAAATACAAGGAACAAACAGGATACATGACTAGTTTAGACTATGAAATACTAGCTGTAATCTATGCATTAGAAACTTTCAGCTTATACATAACTGGTAAAAAGGAAATAACTTTAAGAACAGACTGCGAGGCTATTGTGAAATATAGCCAGCAAATTAAAGGAAAACAAAAAGGACTTAATGCCAAACGTTGGTTAAAGTTTCAAAACTCCATAATCTCAATAGGTTTATTGATAAATTGGGAGCACATAAAAGGTACTAACAACTCTCTTGCAGATTATCTCTCCAGAGAAGTTTATACATTATGAGTTTGAAAACTCTCAAATTCAGGGTTCCTGGATCCTTAAAACCAGTGATAATATTAAAGTTTACAGATTCTTTACAAAAATCTCATTCAGTTTGAAAACTGATAAAACAAAATTCAGGGTTTTCACAAGGTTCCTTAAAAACCTTTTCTTTTCTTTCAGTAATGAAAAAGCACAAGCAGAAGGTTCTCCTTCCGACAATTCCAACAAATAGGAATGTTCGCCCTGAACTTCCTGTTACAACTCAGGAATGTTCGCCCTGAACTTTCTGTTACAACTCAGGATACTCCAACCACTGGAATTCCTGGTACAACTCCTGGACTCTCTTTGAGACCCCAGGTTACATACAAACAATTTCTTGACAGAAATACTACCCTAACAAGGCCATCGGTATTCGACGCCGAACCTACTACTCCCTTCTTTACTTTCCATACTCAGGAGAATCAGGTTTCATCTGATAACTCCTCCTCCTCCAACAATCAGGAAACAGGAAGCTCCAAATGCCAATTTGGATCGGTACAACTTTACAATTACGAAGGTACAAGAGGACAATATTTGTACAATGATAGAATGCTTCTGGACACTCCATAGAAATGTCTAATCGACAACATCTGGAATATAAGAACTCCAGCTTCACATGAAAAGATCAGAACTATCATAGCGCTGACATACTACTTCACCAAGATTCAAAAGAAACCACTTGGAAGACAATTCTCTTGCTATGCCTTATTCTCTGGACCTAAGGCTGGTTTATACAAAACTTGGAATGAAATACAACAGCTGATTACAGAAATCCCTAGAGCAACTTACAAGGGATACTATGATACAAAGATTGCTTTACAAGATTTGAAACAGTCAGTTGGCCCAGCTTTCTTAATAAGCCCAACACTCCATGAAGAGACTCAGACTACTCCTTCTCCGAAGAAGTCGGCTACTGGATCTCTTACACTTGAAAAGATTTCTGCAATATGCAAATTCGCAAGACATGCACATGAAGCTTGGATCAACCAGAACACTTCAACTTATTATGTTTCATACGAGACAGAATTTGACTACTCTAGGAAATGTTATTTGAAATTTCCTACATGCAAAGAGTATGCCTCATGCAGATGCAGAATGGTTTACTGCCTACGAAAGTTTGACATCAACCTTGATTGGTTTACTGAGATAGTTTTTGAAGACACAGCAATAACTCCACTGGTTCTCATTGAATGTGGATTTATTCGCAACATTATACTCTCCAATAAAGATGGACTTAAGTTTCTTCCTGGTGCATTGCAAGGCCCAGTAGAAGCTTTACTATTCAAGACAAATTCCACAGTCAGACTGCACTTTGAATCGGTTCCTCCCTACTTCGATGAAGATGGAAAACTGATA
>JAURVB010007975.1:0-10786 GCA_033002965.1 Piper betle | reverse complement strand
ATCCATGGTTGCATGAATCGGAATCGGAATCGGTTTTTCCAGGGAGTCGGAATCGGAATCGGAATCGGTCTGAATCGGCCAAGAATCGGTTCAGTTGAATCGGTCCAAATTAATTTAATCGGTCATATATAATAATTTGACAATTTATAATATAAATATATTAAAATTGGGTATTGATGTTATTTTGATATTATTCTGTGTATTATAGTTTCTGATATTTTTAAATATTTTTTAAGATTTTTTTAAATTATTTAGAATTAATTATTATTTTTGACTCGAGTTAGACTCGAGTCAACTTTTAATTACGAGAATGCCACTCTTTACCCCCCTGCCGCCGCCGCCAGGCCCGGTCGGCGGCGAGTCTCGCGGCGGCGATGTCGGAGGATGTCGGCAGCCTGGTCGGACGAACAGTCGGCGGCGAGGACGGCCCGGAGCCGGCGGCGAGTCAGCGGCGAGTCGGCGGCGATTCGTGCGTCACAGCCCGATTCGGTCCGGCCACACGTCGGCGGCGACGTTGCGAGGTCGGCGGCGAGGTCGGTAGCCCGGTCGGCGGCGAGCCCGGAGTCGGGGAGCACGGCGGAGGGCGGAAACGGGGCGGCGGCGGGCGGACGAGCGGCGGCGGCGTGGGGGGAGCGGGTTTGATTTTAGGTTTTTAAAATCCAAATTACCATTTTACCCATGCTTAAATAATTTAATAAAAATCATACCTAGGGTATTTTAGTAATTTCATAAAAACCGATTCCGATTTAAATCGGCCGATTCCGATTCCGAGTTAAATCGGTCGGAATCGGCCGAACTCGGCCGATTCCGGGGCCGCTCGGTCGGCCCGAAATCGAGATCGGCGCGATGCCGATCCGATTTAAATCGGCCGATTCCGCACGGAATCGGCCGGTTCGTGCACTCCCTGATTTAATCTACTTTTCATTTTACAAAGAGATGTGGGGTGGGACTATTCGAACAAATTGAGCTTGAGAAGAGTACAATCACGTATATACGAGTATTGATTGATAATGTTACATGTTTACAGAAGCAAGTCATAACAATAAAATCTATACAGTTGGAGGTCTAGAGAGTTTTGGTTAGCTCAAGCCCCGGTTGTTTGAATTTTTAGGTTTGACCCGGGTTAATTCGCATTCGAGTTCAAACTACTGGGATTTATATCAACCAATACTCATATTTTTCATAAATAATATCAAACTTAATTTTAAAACCAAGATATCTAAAACTGATATGATCATATGCATAAAAATTATATATGCTTATTTATTATTGTTATTGTATCATGTTTTTTTGTAATCTTAATTAAAATCTTAAAAGAATGTGATTTATTATATAAAGACCGAGTTTAGTCTACCAAATCTAGGAGGCGCTGGACCTAACGAGTACTCCTTGCATAGCTTGGAGACATCTCTTTGTCTCGGCAGCCTCCTCATTTGTTTTGGCCGCCTTAGTTGAACACTTGCCGGTCGGAACTTTCCGGTGGCATGTCTTGTGCCCACCCAAGGCCTGGGGAGACCCAAACTTCTTTTTGCACATGTTACATGATTGTTACTGCACTCCATGTTTATAACCATTCTCCTCCTTCACTCGCTCAACTTCCACTTTTTGATCTTGAACTCCATATTCTGATTATCGTTCATAACTTTGGAATTGTTCACTCTGGTATTTGATTTGGCGGATTCGCATTTGTGCAAGCAAGGACCTGCGGTATCTCTCTTCGTTGTCAGACGCATCTCCTTCGCAGTAATCCTCCATAGACCAATCTTTATAGAACTCTTCTATCTCATTGTAAAACCTCTGACAAAAGTTGGGAGCAGGAAGCTTCTCCAACCACTCCACCATCCCCATCAAACTCACTGTCAGCAGCGTTGATCGGACGTGCTTAGGAACCGGCACCTGCAAATCAATATTGCGATTGGGTTGGGCAGAGGACAGCCGGTTCGCAGTACCTATGTATCGCTTATTGCCCTTGGGATTGCATCCCATGTGGCCATGGAGGGACTTCTTGGAGGGAAGCTCTCATTGCACCGCAATCATGAATAGAATTCCTCCGTAGGGTGCTAATCGAGCAAGAGAACCCAGCTCGACTTATGTTCAAACTCGGCTCAAATAGTTCGAAACTCGTTTAAATTCGAACGAGTTTTGAACGTACATAATCGAGTTCGACTTGAATATCTTTTATATGTTCGAACTTGACTCAAATTCGAATACACTGAAACTGTTTAATTTTTCCGAGTTCGAACCCAACTCGATTAAAAGTCAAAAGTACCTCGCTTAAAAAAAATTTTCTCGAGCTCGAACCCAACTCGATTAAGAGTCAAAAGTACCACACTTAAAAAAAACTATCAATGGGGATTAAGGTCATCAACTAGAATAGTTATCATTTCAACTATCTCAATTCTTTGTTATCATATTGCGTGTGTGTGTGTGTGTATATATATATATATATATGGGTAAAGTGAAGAAGAGCAAGGGGCAGAAAAAATTTTCTGCCCCAAGCTCTTCTGGGCCGTCCGATTATAAGGACGGCCCAGATTTCTTATTAAAAAATTTTTTTAATACGCGCCGCCGCCCCACCGCCGCGTCGCGCCCCGCCGCCGCCCTGTCGCAGCCACCGCCCCGCACTGACGCCGCCGCCCTCCCCCTCCTCGCTTCCTCCTCCCTCGCTCCTCCTCGCTCCCGGACGCCGCCGCCCAGCCGCGGACGCCCGTCCGCGGCAAAAAGGTTTTTTTTCCTCGTCGGGGCCGCCTCCCCCGCAGCCGCCCTGTCGCGGCCACCGCCCTCGTGGCGGACGCTGCCGCCCTCCCTCCTCTTCGCTCCCCCGCCGCGGACGCCGCCACCCAGCCGCGGACGCACAAAGTTTTTTTTCTTGTCGGGGCCGCCGTCGGCCAGATCCGGCCGCGACAGGCTGGACCTGGCCATCCCCCGACCAGATCTGGCCGGGGGACGGCCAGGTCCAGCCTGTCGCGGCCGGATCTGGCCGCGGTTGACCGCCCACAACCGGCCGCAGCCCGCCCGCATCTAGCGGCGGCCAGATCATGGCCATGGCGGGAGCCGGGGCCGGGGCCGGGGCCAGGGCAGGCCGGATCGAGGCAAAGGGTCGGCCACCCTCCCCCGCCACGGCGGCGGCGCTCCGCCTCCGCCCCTCCATATGATCTGGATTGTCCTTCTAATCGGACGGTCCAGATCAAATTAAAATTTTTTAAAAAAAAAACTAATAAATCTGGGCCGTCCTTGTAATCGGACGGCCCAGAATAAAAGGTGGCGCAGATAAGCTTCCCTGCCTTTGGCGCAGGGAAGCGACCCTATATATATATATATAGGGGGGATTTGCTGTACTGCAGCATAGCCAAGATGGCTATAGCTAGCAGTGTTTCAGCCGTTGGATCAAATCCAACGGCTGAAACATGCCCCCCATAAAAAAATATTAAAAAAAAGAATCTGGGCGCTGCCGCCGCCGGCCGACACGTCGCCGCCACCCGTTCCCCGCCCGCCACCCCGCCGCACGACGCCCCCCGTCCCCCGCCCGCCACCCGTCCCCCCGCCACCCCGCCGCGTGGCCCCCGACCCTCGTCCCCCGCCCGCCACCCCGCCGCGCCCCCAGCCGCCACCCTGCCCCGCCCCTCAGCCCCCGCCCGTCACCTGCTGCGCCCCCCGCCCGCCACCCCGCCGCACCCCTCGGCCCTCGCCCGCCACCCCGCCGCGCCCCCCCTCGGCCTCAGCCGCCACCCCGCCTCGCCGCGCCCCGCCCCCCGGCCGTCGCCGTGGCCGGGCAGCCTTCCCGCCCCCTCCGCCGTCGCTGCTGCGGCGACGCCGCCCCCCACACCCCCCCCTCTTTTTTAGATCTTGGCCGTTGGATGCTAATCCAACGGCCAAGATTGTACTCCAGCACAGCCAAGATGGTTGTGCTGGAGTACGAGCAACTACTTTTGCCATATATATATATATATATATATAAAAGATATAATAGAAAAACTATATTATTATATTATTTTATCGAGTCAAGTTCGAGTTATAATTGAGTCGAGTCGAATCAAACACGACCTTGCTCAAGATCCGCTCGTAAGATTTAAGTTCGAGTCGAGTTCGAGCTAGAACAATTAAATGTCGAGTTTCGAATCGAGTCAAACCGAGTCGAACGCTAAATACTCACGAGCTCGCTCCCTCAATTAACAACCCTACTCCTCCTACGTCTCTTCAATTGTTGTTTTCTTGTAGTGTACATTCATCTCTACTCGGCTCAATATTTCCATATTGAGCTTGATAGTGATGAGCTTCCACTTTGTTGTTGTCACGCTCGCAACAAAATTTTCTCAACAAAAACAATTGCCTTTCACGAGTAAGTTATATATTCATAGCCAACAATGATATATCGAGGAGTTTCTACGTTCTATTTATGGTGAGTTCTGGACTCGCAACAATTCGATGGACCCATTAATACTTAATTTAAGATTTTTATTATTACTATCAGTTAATAGTTAACTTTCTAATATACTTATATATCCAAATGGGATATAAAATAATGGTAAATTCAATTTATACATTTATAGTCATTTTACTCGTTTGTTACCTACTAATATGTGAGATTTCTACATTAATAATTTCTACATAATCTAGAATTTCTATTTACTCATTATTGTTAGAAAAAATTTAAATTTGTTTAATTCTATTGGATCAAAAATATTTTAAGTTTGTTTGAATTTTAAAATTTTATTAAAATTCAAAAAGTTTACTTATTAATTCCTACTAAAAAGGAGGGTAAGCGGAGATGATAAAAATTAGAAGGGCAACATTGGAAATATAAAATGTTATTTATACCCAAAGAAGGAGGCAAGGCTATCAGATTTGAAAAGAAGGGACAGGTTTAAAGTAGGGAGAGGGAGAGAGGGAGAAGGAGAGGTGGAGAGAGAGAGTGTGTGTGTGTGTGTGTGTGTGTTTGTGTGTGTGTTTGTGTGCACGTGTGTGTGTGAGTGAGTGAGTGAGTGAATGAGTGCAAAACAATCCAATTCAACCCCGGATCGAGCCGTGATGTTATAAATCAGAAAACTATTTATTAGACAACTGATTCAGACTAAATGACAGACACAGATTTTAATCCTTGAGAAGGCTTAGGATGGAAAACCCTAAGAACTACTATATAATGCACGCTGATCATACTTATTATAAGAGGGATCTTAACTTAAAGAATCTTAGTATGAGTACTCTAAGCTACTACGAAGGTAGCACCTGCATAACAATTAAGAGGATGACTTTAAAATACATAATACACACTCCTAGCTATAACAGAGGCTGAATACCCCAACGATGGCACAACGAACACCCTTGCTTGTAACTTGGAGGTTGGAACTTTAATAATTCTAATGCATGAACTAATTCTTATACTTAATTCCATCTTTAAGTTAGATAACTTATTACATAATGCTAAGCACTTAGAGATAGAATCACAACTTTATTATTACAATTCTAATGCATGAACTAATTCTTGAACTTAGTTCCATCTTTGCTTGTTCCATACACCGCACATGTGCTATAGCTAGATACAATCACAGGGTAATCTTCAAGTGCTAAGGTCTCATGCCAGAACACTTGATCTTAACGTGAATTCTTTTAGTGGTATGAACTCTATGGTCTTCCAATCTACATTGCTTCAATACATCCACACACAGTTGCAACTAAATATTTTTGGTGTATCTTATAAGCTTCAATCACCAGTTCCAAAACTTAAAAGCTTACACACAACCTTGCAAATGACTTGTGAGATCCCTCAACTTAGTCCAACATTTAATACCTAATAGGTTAAAATCTTATTTATAAATGGGAATGAACTATAAATATTTAACTTAATTAATCACTTTTAAATAGATGATTTAGGTTTATTAGTTTGCACTTTGAGCTGGGGCTCGTTAACCTAGTTCCATATTAAATGATAGGCTGGACTAAGGACATTGACAAGACTACTAGTTAAGGGCCAAAGAAGAAACCTGGGTTGGGGTTAACAAAGAGCTAAGTGTAAAAATTTTAAGGACAAAATTTTTTAAGGTGGGTGGATTGTAAAATCCCTCAACTTAGTCTCGCATCTATTTTCTATTGGGGTAAGATTCACTTTATAAGTGGGAACAGACTATAAAACTTCAAAAGTAGTTGGACTGATTCGTTACATATGATATCAAAGCAACCTAGTTTCATATTTGATGATGAACTGGACTAAGGACGTTGGTCAAGCTACTACTAGTCATGGGTCAAAGAAGTCACTTGGGTTGGGGCTAGGGTAAGTGGATTGTGAGTTCCCTCAATTTAGTCTCACATCTAATACCTACTGGGGTAAAATCCTATTTATAAATGAGAATGGACTATAGAGTTTCAACTTAGTTAACCATTTTTTAAAAATGAACTAAGCCTATTAATTTACACTTTGGGTTGAGTCATTATATGACTGTTAGACGTTGCCTCAAAGTTATTACCCTACACAACAATCTAAAAAATAATAATAGGGAAACACAACATATGCACACCATTCAGAAATCATTCAAGCTATCTCAATATACACTACAAAACACTATTCAGTGCACAAGCCCTTATAATAGTACCATGTCATAACATATCACAATGAGTTCCACATAATACATATTCTATCAACAAAAGCACAATCCCCACCATGAGCCCTTTGATCTATCTTCTTACGTTAGTCATTGCAAAGGAAACTCACCTACATATATATAAGAAATTTGTTAGTAATCAAACAAATTTAATTACACGTTTAAAAATAACTATTGATAGCATCAAACTAGCAAATGTGTCATCTCATACCCACAAGAAAAAATACTGCCATTTCAAGCAATACTCACATGGTACTAAGTAGAAGATGAGAAGCATGCTAAGCACTCTCGAGAGATAAATGAATTGGCACACTAAGCATGACAATGTGGCATGATGAACCGGTTAGCTAAACATGGTAATACTATGAGAAGAACCAACACGCTAAGCTCCGGATGCAATGGAATGAGCCAACACGCTCAGCATGACAATGACATATAATGAGCTGGCATGCTAAGCACGACAGCACAATTAATATGGCATACTAAGCATGGGACTATACGCAAATTGAAAAGTGGAAACCCTCATAATAGCTTATAATGGTTCGCATAGAGATCTAATAATATCTTTATCAATCTTAAGTTCGAAAGTCATCAAGGGATCTCGTCCTTGAAATTTTATTAAACTATAAAAAGATCGGTTGAATAACCCGATAATAGTGGGATGCGCTAAAACGCTAATCTATCATCCTATCGTCTAAAAATTGATGAAATCCACTATTAAGAAGTCAAGTAGAAGGTGAAGCAGCAAAGTCCTATAGACCTAGATAAATCAAGTTCCTCGTCCTAACTTGGCTTGCTCACTTCACATGTTTTTGGCATATCCTAGCAATGCAAGAACACACTAATCACACTCTAATCAAGTTGGCATGCAAAATGAAGTAAAGCCTCCAAGCATGCACAAATATGCTCTGAAACTTAATTAGCATGACTAGGTTACTTAATCACTTACTAATCATCACTTAGCAACTTAAATTGAATGTAGGTACAATTAGCGATTTATCAAGCAATCCATGTTAATCTACGGGCTTAATCCCATAACTTTTATGATAAGAAAAACAAACTCCAAATAGGTAAATTTTAGAATGATAGGCACCGACTCACTAAGGTTGAACCAAAAAACTTACCATGGGCTGGCCCATGGGCTATTACAACAAACAATGCCCACTAAGGTAAAGCTAAGGTGATTGAAATAGTGTTCTTGAGCCACAAACAAAATTTCTTTAGGTACGTTCATCAACTTGGAGCCTCCAAACAAACCTGAAAACATTAGAGGCACTAGCCAAAACATTGAAATATAATCCTACAAAACTTCAGACCAAAACTTTAAGTATTCTGGCCTAAGAAAATTCTGAAATGGAAGGAATTGGGAGGGAAATTTCTTGGCTGCATAGGACAAACTTGATCTGTATGAGTTAGGAATTTTCCACTAGATAAACTAACCATCCAAATGCTCTAAACCTTTAGGGTGATCAAATAGGCATACAACATAAGGTCCGAACACAATTTAAGGAAATTTTACTGCCAAGTGACTAAGCTTGAGATTTTACAACTTGAGCTTTGGAACTAGGGTTTGACCAAGTGTATTCCTATCCACTCAATGTTTCCAATTTTGTCAAACACTTAAAAGACACCCAAATAACCCCAAACTTGCTAATTTTCATGTAGACACTTAATAGAGGCTTACATAATTTTTACACATTTTAATGAGCCTTTAACATAATCAAACAATAGTCCTAAAATTAGACTAACTCTCGGCAACTGTACATCACAGCAAACATAGTCCCATTTTAGGTATTATGTTAATGTCCTTTAAGATGTTCATTTAGGATGATATTTTAACATCATTTAGCTAACATGCAAGCCTAAACATGTGCAAAAGATTACTGCCAACAAGCATCAACAACATGGTATAAAAATTAGAACAATAGTTGTCTATGTTGATTAATAATATAAAGTTTGTATGTGTAGTCCAACAAATAGTTTTCCTAATTATAATTTCATTATTCAGTCCAGGTTCAGGCCAAATTACGATGTTACATTATTTAGTAGGTCCACTATTTGAAAGCATCGAGAGAGTGTAGTTATTCGATTTGTCTCGTATAGGAGCATTCGACCAAATCGTACATGAATTTGAGATCATGGCTTGAGGAAGAAGTATTGTCCCTTATCTACATTTAAGACCCTACATAAGAGAAAAGTATAAAAATTGAGAAGGTTTTCTCATAGCGTTTTGTAAGACTTCGAAATTTTGCTTGTGAATTATTATTCTTCTCCATCTGAGAGTAGAGTTATACTGAGTAGAGTCTGAGTCATACTCTGGGAACATCATCGTTGAACATCATTGATCCTATTCTATTTCTAAAGTACACAATTTATTATATTTATTTTGAGTTTTCAATTATCGAAACCAACTTTAGCTTCCTATTGACAAGAATATTTTAAATTACAATTTATCTTTTTTATGATTTACAAAATAATAATAATAAATTATCATCACCTAGAATTTGGCCTTCTTGAGTTTAAAATTTTTAAAATAGATATAAACACTGGGTATGCTTTTATAGCAATTCTTTGTGTGTGTGTGTGTGTGTGTGTGTTAATAGATTAAAGTGTTTGGTTTCTTTTTATATGTTTGATTGATTGGTTTAGTTCAGTTTGTTGATTAGGTTTTTTGTGCTACTAGGTCAAAGTTGGTGGATATATATCACAATTATAAATTAGAACGATTACCCTTCACTAAATATCATTGTTAGATGTTCGAGAGTAAAGTGATTGACTATGTATGTTTGGTTGGCTATATATGTTGATTAATGTTTGTTAATATGTTGGTAAGGTAAGATTAATTATATTTTACTTGCCTTAGAAGGTGGGAGTTTTTTTCAATATATTATCAACACAAGCATTTATGATGAATCGTAGGATGTTTTAATCTAATGGGTCAATGCTTTTACAATGCAAAATGAACTATAAACTGGTTGTATATTATTTAATCCATTTGGTCAGAATGAGAGGAGGGATGACGATATTACTAGGAACAAACTCAGGCTAATATGAAGTGCATGGATACAAGTTGCCTTGGAATGTAAGAAAATTCTGAATCCACTTTGTCTACAAACATGGAATCAAGTCTAAACTTGGTAAGGTATTGAGTAGTTCTTGCAAAAAATGGAGATCCATGATTAATGATCCTTGATTAATTGGAGGTATAGAAGCACTACTTATAATCACAACTTATATTCCTATAGCCCAACCAGAATATTCCCCATATCGTGGTGACATTTTCCTATTTTTATTGGCCTCACCTTTTTTTATATGTTGAGCCCCAGATTTGTCGGAGGTTGCTCGCTTGATTGAACCACGGCTTTCCCCTTCTTCGAAGGCATCAAATCCCTAATTCTTTTCTAATTTGTTAACGAGGGAGAGAGTAGAAATAGGAACAAAACTAGGACAACAAGAAGAAAAACTTAAGAATTGAATTCAAATCTCAAAAACTGTACATTGTTTTTCTTTTTCTTTTCTGTTTTTTATGGTTTTTATATCCATCTCAAAACAGAATTGAACTAAAACGAAATTCAAACTCTTTCATAAATTTCAAAAAAATTACCCTTCTCAAGTCTTCTGCCCCATTACATGACCCCCTCCTGAGGTCTTTCCTTGTCCCCAAGGGAAAATCAGGAAACATGTATTTCATTTTCTTTATAAACTCCCAAGTAGCCTGATCAGCAGATGATCCAATCCATTGAACTAACAGTTGTGACTTATTCTTTCTCTTCCTATATAGTAATATCTTTTCTAGATAAAGAAAAAAGAATCCCTCTGTCAATATACCTTCTGAAGTCTTCACTCTTTGTTTCAATGTCTGTTGCAGTTGAGTCACATGAAAGGCATTGTGTATCTTTACATCTTCTGGTAGCTTGACTTGATATGCTAGTTTACTAATACACTTCTCAATTGGAAATAGTCCAGTGAATCTAGGTGCCAATTTCTGATTCGTGTGACTCAATATTGAATGTTGCCTTATTGGGTTGAGCCTTTACAAATATTAAATCCCCTTCTGCAAACAAGAGCTCCTTCCAATTTTGATCAAAATTTTGTTTCATATGGAATTGAGCTTTCTGTAACTGTAGTTCCATGTAGTTCCAAATCTGCAAGTATCTGAACTCTATTTTTTAGTAACTCATCTACTTCCT
>JAURVB010007973.1:0-16703 GCA_033002965.1 Piper betle | reverse complement strand
TCATTAAGCCTGATCTTCCAAGAAGTAATTTTAGCATATCCAGCATGCTCTTTTTAGAGCTTTTCTCTCCCAAAAGTCCCCTCTGGGATGTAGATACCAAAAAGGGAATCTGGTTCTTTTCAAGTTTACAATTAGAAGAAGGACATGACTTACACTCTTCCTGAATTTCATCTAAGCCCTTATCATTACTAGAGGTACCCATTCGGTAATAAATATGGCCACACTCACTTGGGTCAAAAACTAGTAAGGATAGCAGCAAATAGATTTATGACAAATCTCATGGTTTTGAATCAACAACCCAAAACTAGAAACTCCTTTGCTCAGCCACACGGCATATCATTTCGCAGCCCACTAGTTGCATTCCATCTTAACAAACATATTTCTATCACAACCCTTCATTACATGATTTCCCAATTCCAATCACTCTACTAAAAATAAATGTTTCTTTACCCCACAGAACATTTACACATCATCTGTTCCAAGAAAATATAGGTCAATTAAACAACATAGATAGAAAACAGGTGTCATACAGGTAATAATATTTTATGCAATGCTGTGATTGGTGGATAAAAAGGGCATTTTAAGTTTGAATTAAACAAAGGTGACTCAGTTTCATCTTCTGATTTGACTAAAGAGCATATAGTGTGCAAAACATAATTATGCAGACAAACATAGGAATCTAAAAGAGGGACATCAAAAATAAAAATTTTAAAATATTAGTATCTGAGGTTAAACCGTATCTGGATAATGAATATATAAATGCAACTCAAGGAAGTGCACAAAGTGGATTAAGGTGATTCAACATCTGATTTAGAAATGAAATGAAGCAAACTATGTTGCAAGACAAGAATGTCAAAGACCTGATGCATCATATTGGAAAGCCCGAAGAAATCAATTAGGATACCAAGGAAAAACCAAAACTAGTAATGTAAACAAGTTAAAGAAATAAAGAGATGCCCAGATAAAATGAATATCATGCATAAGAAAAAAATTTTCTGAGATTTTACTAAGATTCTAATCTTGGTAGTTAGTGGGAAGACCCACAGAGTACTTGCCAAATATCAAGACGCTTCTACTGAATTCTGCCAAATCTCAGAAAGATCCAACATTTTTGGGATTTGAGAGTATAGGTTACGTAGAAAATAAATAAGTATTGAAGAACACTGAAATAGAGAAGAAGAAACATTTTATTTAATGATTAGATTGAACATTATAATGACCAAGAATTTATGCTAGATACACCAACTTCAAATTTCTAATTCAAGTGCAAAATCAACAGTAAAAGGGTACCATCCAAATCTGAATCATTTGTACGTGAATTGGATTCTTAAAACACAATAGATTCTCAATCCTTATGTTATTTTATTTAGATTTAGATATGAGTATGAGAGAAAAAAGTTTGAAAAGTTATTTTGCTAGTAAAGATACATGTAAAATGGCTGAATACAAGTATGAGGGGATTGTCATACACACGAGATGAGTTGATACTCATAAACCCGTATTTAAGAGCATTTTCTTCTATGGGAAAAACGTGAGTAGGGGATTCTGACGCTCTTATGATTATACTACTGATAGATGCTATTACCTTCTTTTCTCTTTCAAAATTTAGTTAACAGTAAAATAAACACAAATAAAAGTTGGAAGTTACTTTCAGTTTGAGCGTTTGTTTGGATTTGGAATTTAAAAAATGAGCGGGGAAAGCTGTACAGCTGAATCCTGAAAACATGACCTCTCTTTGTATAATTGTAAGAATTTGAATTCATGAATAGAAAATTTTCTTCTTGCACAGTTCACTCCCAACTCTTATCTTCTCCTTTGTCTACATGTTCAACAACTCTATCCTTCCATTTCTCTCCAATCATCTTGATCTTCTCGTCTAGTCTCCTTCACCTTTTCCAATTGTCTCTAACACTAACTTGTTCCAGAGGTTGCATGGTGATGGACATATTATAAGATAAACCCAATATTAGGAATCTATGCCACCAAATCATAAGTTTACCTACTATTTAGAGATAGAAATGAACCCAAAAACCGAAACTTTGGGGAGATTTAGGCAGTGGAAAGGATTTAACCTGTAAGAATATCTTCAATTACGCACTCTATTTTACATTTTAATTAATCTTCATTGGCATCAAGAGCCTATTTGATGTTCTCCACGTTTTTTAATGATTTGTGATTAAATTCCTGATGTCTACCATTCTTACTTATATGATTGATCATAAATCATGACTGTTTTAATAGATCTCATAAAATTTGCTGTTAAAATTATTGTTTGATAATTTTTTATCAGATAATGCATGAATAAATATGTTGAAGCACGATTAGATCTGTTAAATCGCGATTAATCTTTTTAGTCAATGAAGGCATATTACTTTTGTTGATAATTGTATAATACACCTGGAATTATCATGTTTGATTTGTGACTTGATTTGTCATGAGAAGATTACACGATCATTACCATTTTATTAAGATTTATCATGTTCAGATCTGTTATTAGATGATTGATTTAGGAATTGTTTAACATGATTATCATCAATGAATAGTCCTAAATCTACCAGACTATCCTTGAAGGACGTCCAAACTCCGGTCATGCGGGACCTATGCCAGAAAACAAAGAATTAAGATAAAAGAGAAATTAAAAGGAGGGACCTTTACCAAATCCTGGCCAGAGAATGACGCCACCGTGCACTCCACGGCCGTTGGAGACCTAGTCGATATTGGCCTCCCCTCGCTGGAGTTTGTTTTACACAGATCCACTCCGATGTAGACTCTCTACATAAGATCTCTTCTACATAGCTAAGATACCCTTGCTAGTTTGCCCTACTCATTCAGACACCAACGACCTCGCCCTCCCTCGCCCGAACCCGTAGCCGGCGGGACAACTTCAGCGAGCTTGCGTCGCCGCACCGTGACTCATCCCTCTTCCGATGCAGTCGCCCCTTTTCACTTCCTGCGCATGTTGACTGGGACAGTGGACGCCCTCCTTCGGAAGCCAACCCGCCACCCGGTCGGCGGCCGATTGTCGCCGGCGAGCTTCGCAGGATGGACTCCTGTCCTCCACTGCCCGAATTTGGGGAAGGAGGAAGCGATGTGTCGGCCTCGTCCTTCTGCCCGACTTCCATCTGGTCCGACGACCAGTTGGTGCCGGCCGTAACCGCGCCAGCCAAACAAGTCTTAGTTATTATTGGCCATGACCATTTGACCGTACAAAACTATTTGGAATCGAAACCCTGCCTGTTGATACTTCTAATCACTAATAGCCCCTTTAGAAAACTACCACTAGTCGGACCCGTTTAAGCCGGCAGCCTTGATACAACCCAAATTCAATTTCATTCCCGTGTGAAGCCTTTTGTATTCCTGATGAGTACCAGCCAAAGATCCGGTCCGTTTCATATCAATGTGTTAATTCAAAAATTTTGAGAAAGTTATACAAATTTTTTAAGTTATATCTACTTAGAAAGTTAAAAAATTTATAGATCAAAAGTCAGATTAAGTGATAGAAAATCAAAAAGAATAAGCTTTTTGAAACTAACCGTAAGCTTGATCGAAGAGACAATAGGAAACTAATCATTCGCCGCTACCATTGGCTTAAAGAATTCTTCCCCTTTTCTCCCCGAGACCTTGTCTATGGAGAGTGAAACTTATTTCCTCTTTAAATACGCTTGAAACACTTGAAAAAATAATCAATAATGGTTTGCTAACCTTCTACATTATTTTACTCTTGAAATATTATATTTTTATTCATATTGCAATTGATTAAGCAAGTGTGCTTAAAGTTTAAGCTTCATTGAGAGTAGTTTATGGTTGTAATTGGAGTCCCCTCTCTAACATCAAAATGAAGAAGTTTATACTTAACAGAACTAGCGAAACCCTATTATGCCTAGGTTATAAAGAATAGTAGAGTACAATAGAACCGCGAAGCACTTAAAAATTATTTATGTTTTTCTTTGTTTGCTTATTAATTTTTATTATTCCTTATTCTAATACTTTTGATTTAATAAATTTGCCTCGGGTTTTGGAATTAAGAATTTGATTATGAATACTTGTTCAAGTTCTATTTGAAATAATCGGGTCTTGTTTAAATTAAACTCTTATTTCAATTCCAAGGTTTAATCATAAGTGGAATTTAGCTTGGCATGCTCCTCTTGTTCTATTTGTGAATTGCTTCCACATTATTATTCTAAGTTGTTCATGTAATAATTAGTATTTTTACCAGTATTATCTTATTTTTATTTTTTTCTCTTGTAGAGTAGATATTAGTAGTGCTCTTTATTTTTTAGGCCACAAATTTTTTCTTTGTATATTAAGTTAAAATTCTTCAAGTTACGTGGTTGATTATGTTAAATTCTGTCATGTTGGTTACTTTCCAAACTTTTTGTCATGGTTTGGGAATAATTGGTTAAGTTAAATTTCATGAAATAACTAATCAGACAAGGATTAAAATATGGTGACCATGCTCGACACGATCATATGTGAACCAAATCTATAAAACTTTGGGGATGTCAGACATATTTTTGCAAATGTAACACCTCGATTTCAGTTCACTTGAGAACCAAATCAGAAATATTACGATCAAGTTGAGTCATGTTTAAAGTCATTGGTGGGTAAGACTTGATCGATAAAATAGATCGAAACAAATTTCGTGGTGTCATGAGAATAGAAGACATTATTAAATATGTATCAAAACACATCAAATATAAATAAACGTAAGAACTAAAATAACGGCATTGAGCTCAAGTGTGTGTAGTATTTATCTGTCCTCCCACCAAAGTTGACTCAAGATCGCAAGACCTACATATATTATATGAAAAATGTCAGTAACGAGTGTCACTGGTCCAAAAAATAACTAATATAATCTGGTAAAATGGATATTCCATTACCCACAAAAACTTATGAAACTTCAAGATTGCTTCAGACTGGGTGGTAAACAAACATCCTTAAGCAAGTGTTGGCTCGCATGCATGGCTAATGTTCATATTCATACATACAACTCTTACGCCCTCACATCTTCCATATTTCACACACCATGGTACTCAAGTGGCAAAAGAAACAATTAAGTTAGTGCCATAAATTCCAAAAAGTGCTATGTTATGCAGTACCCTCATACACTGCACTACATCAGGGTTTGAAGTAATACTAGTGCGGTCCATACATATCTCCATACTATTCACTCTCTTATTCGTGAAATTTATAAAAATGCACGTACTTATATTATAGGTTTAGGGAAGAGACTTGTATCATATATTTCTGGAGCTTCAGTTTAAAAATCAACAAGGGATCTCATCCTTGTAGTTTTATTAAACATGTGTAGAAACACGGCTAAATGGCTTGACATCGGAGGGATCTGATAAAACACCGCCGATGTCATCCTACTTCTAAAAAACGATTAAACTCTACACGCAGGGAGTCAAACAGAGAAGGGAGAGTCCTATGGACCTGTGGTCCAAGCTCCAAGAACATTGACACATCTACGGTGAGCTCGGACTTTGTAACCTACATCGAAACCCACTTCTAAAAAAATACTAACATCTCTATATGATGCATGCCTGTGGTGTCGGCTAATATCATCAATACATCTTAATAAAGAAACCAGTGCTAACAAGCCTACAACTACACACATGGCACACAAATTGAGACATAATAATAATAAATAACAAATAAATAAATAAACAAATAAATACACTCATATATAATTAGGTAAATAATAAATACATGAACATAAATAATACTTCAATTAGAAAATAATAATATAATTATACTATATAAATACATGACTAAACACAAGTAAATATCATATATACTTTTGTTAGTAAATATATAAATAATTAAATAAACGACCAAATAATTAATTAAATAAATCATAGATAAATAAATAAATAAATGACTATTATTAATTAATAATGAGTAAGAAAATAATTAATAATCAATCAATTAATTAAATAAAGTAAGATAAATATGAACAAAAATAATATCTATGAATAAATACATTATCGGTAACAATAAGTAGTCACATAATCATTCGTCATAGTTAACAAATATATAAATAACAAAAAATAAATAATCATGAATAAATAAATAAATAAAGAAAAATACTCATAAGATCCAAACATACTAAACAATGTGAATATGCATCTAAATTAATATAGGGGTACTTGAATTACCAAAAACGGTCGAGAAACAACAAAAAACGGGTTGAAAATGAGCTGAACCAGATCGAACCGAGGTGAACCAGACCAAACCAAATGGGCTAAACCAATCCAGTCTAGGTTAATTGGAAAATAGGCTGGGTTGACTAGGTGGACTTGAATTAGACTGGCGGACTTGGCTTGGTTGGCAGGCTGGTGAACAAACTCATGAGGTCGACGTGGACACGATGTAAGCAGGCAATCACGATGTGGGTAATCGGGCCGAATGGCGGGGTGGCAGTGTCTGCCGCTGAAAAATGCCGACTGTAGCGCGGCTGGGGTTGTTGCTAGTCGGGATCGACAGCCCATGCGACAAGGATCATGATGGTGATTGCGGTCGACAGAGTCCGGTCAAAAATTGGCTAGAAGGGGAGATATCACCGCCGGGTGCAGCGAAGTTGCTGGCGGTGATCGCGACCGTGGTGGTGATCGTGGGTGGTCTCAAAATGGAGATTTCAGTAAGGAGAAGTTGTCAAGGTGGTCGACTTTGATGGAGGACACTCGCCAGTGCCAAAAATGGCCCGAATAGGTGGCAACGACAGTGGAAATCAACTGGAAACACAATGTCATCGGAGGCGACTACGATGACACTGATGGCGATGGCAGGTATGGATGGATAGCCGGGTGAGCCAAAGTGGCGGTGGCACTAGGGGTGCAACTCTGAAAATTAATGAAAATGTTTGAAATATAAATGGGAGAAAACTAGATTTGACATGGACAACTCAGATCTTGCCTTGTGGCACAATCTAAACGTCCGACAACATGTGACCTAGTGGGGCTCACCTGTGGATGTATGCAATATACATATGGACGGAAAGCTTGAATCGAGACCGTCGAAAGTCAAAACTGACTTGAGTCCTAAAAGTGACTCTATAGGCGGGAATCGAGGTAAGAAGCCTAAATAAGCCTCAAACTCAATCTAGTTGGGCTCACAAGGGCACAATCTAGTGATCCTAAATTCCCATACTTCATGCAAATAAAATACCCAAAAAATCCCCAATAGATACTAAATGCTGCAACGACGAAGATCTAGGCCTGAAATCCTGGCTAACTTATAAAAATCATATGTATACCTCGCGTATACGTTAATAACTCATGCCCTACTGTATTATAATTGAAACTTTCATATACATGTCGGGCATACTTGTAACAGCTGTGGCTAGAGTCAAAGTTTTACATTATCAAACTAGTCAATTTAATTGTTGGTTCGAGGCGAGTTAGTTTTATGAACTGCATGCTAAGTCGAGGCCAGTCGTGAGTTATGAGCGATGAGGGTCAGGTGTACCTAAATATATGATGATAACAGTTTGGAAGATAGTGAGAAATGAGTTATCAAAATATATAAAAGTATGTGGTATAATTTTTTATATATTTGATCATAGAAATATTTTTAGGCTGAATAACGCATTAGGATGCATTATAGGGCAGTTTGGGTGGGCTATTAGTTATAGAACATGTCATCGTGATGTTATGGTGTATGTTATATTTTATGGGTTTTTTTCCTATTTTTCTGAATTTTTTAAAGGATTTATTACTAGTTATTTATTATTTTTAAGTTGAGTAGATGTCAATTCAAGTTTTATTTATGATATTGCCGCTGAACTATTTCTTCTCCATGCCAACACTTTATTCACCCCCAAATCCGATCGCCACCGACACCTCCCCTCTGTTTGTTGCCGCCGCCGTCGCTGACCCCACCCTGCCGCCGATTGACATAGCAGAGCCCTGCCGTGCCATCAATGTGCCACCCCGAGCACCCCGACTGCCATCAAGCCTCCACGACGCCGGATCTCCACACCATAGCCCCACGCTCCCATTGTCAATCTCGCTGCCGGTGACCATCGCCGCTGCCATCAAGTCGCCAACCTACCCATGACCTCCTCCGACTAGAGTGGAGCTCAGCGTTGTCCACATCAATCGGATCTCCATATCCCACCGGTTGCCCCTATTTTTGTCATTTTCTGGCAAGCCACTGCCTTTGTCGACCACTTCGACATCGTAGATGTGTCGGGCTAGCCGAGCTGGTGCCAATGGTACCCCATACAACCACCATCTTGCTAGTAGCTGCCGTCGGCAACAGTCACAGGAAAACAGCCGGAAGGTCGCCGGAGTACGTCAAAAAATCGGATTTGCTGGATTTCCCTAGATCTTTGGCTGAGCTCATCCAGTCGAACCTAATCGAACTTTGGACGCCTCCGAATGCCAAATTCGAACTCCAAGACATGCAACTAAACCCTAGTAGTCACTGATTGCCGATGACGTGAGGTATAATTACCTCCAATTTAATTATTTAAAATTGATAATGATTAGCACAACATGCTAGGATTGATTGTTTGATATGATGAATGCCTGATTGTGAATGAAGTGATGATTTGCATGATTTGATTGATAGTGAATGAATTCTAGTGATCTAATTAGGCAAATTAAATCTGAGTATGCTAATCGACTCCGATGTAACTTAGAAAAACATAATAGAATTGGTATGAATAAGATGAGTTAGAATTACTTTTACATTGATGATTGTTGATTGTTGATGGATGATGATTGTGTTGTGAGCGTGATGTTCATGATGAGTTTGAAGCATCATTCATTTAGTGGGCGTTAGCTTCTAGATTTGATGGTAGGTACGGAGTAGGAGCTCGCCACTTAGGTGCAACGACACGCTTGGAGCTTCTACCAGGTCCCTTTAGGACTCGCTCCTGATTTATCGTCTCATTCTATCGTGTTTTTTTAGAACATGAAAGAGGACATGTCGAGTTGTGAATTTATCGTATCCCACTCCACATAACCCTCAAGGATGAGATCCCTCGAGATTGTTTTCAAAACTCAAATCTAGCTCACGATGCCTTCGGGCCTATTATATTGAAATCCTTATCCAGACCTATATATATATATAGTTTTCGTGTTTTCATTGAAATGTGAGATGACGGAAATCGACGACTACGTCTTGAGATTGGGCATGTGTTTGTCAAAGCGAACTCTGGAATTGGTGAGTGACTACTCCATTCTCGAGGGATCCTGATAACTCCACCTTTGAGTTCCTCAAACCTGGAGAAGTGTGGAGGTTTAAGGGTACTACTGTGCAGTGCATGCTAGACTTGTGACGTCAAATGGTACTGAAGGTGCATGTCTGAGAGAACTCGGCCTTTGTACTCAGGGCCAAGAGTAATATGGAGGATGTAGAGGGCAGAGAGGAAAGAAAGGAAAGAAAATGATTTTCCCATGCAAAGGGATAGTTTAAATCGCTAAGGAAAGAGAATGATATAGGAAGGGGACGCTGCTGCCTGAGGTGGATGGCTCCCATTATTGCCCTTATGAGAGTTCTTGAGGAAGTATATGAGGTTTTTTATTCAACAGGAGGGTTAGCTCTCTTGTGTCAATTTGATACTAGTTATTTTTGAACCGGTAATACTCGTTATTGATGTCTTTTATCATATATGTAGGGGAGAATTGCGAAGGATGAGCACTATTGGGACGGCGGAGGAGCAACACTGAATTACGTACACATGTCCCTACTGACTGTAATAAGTGATGTATTGAACTGTGCGGATAATGAATTCGAATGTTTTTATGTAAACTGATATAGATATTATGCATGTGAATGAAAATGAAAAGCTGAAAATGAATAGGGTGAGCTACAGAGCGAGGGTAAATAGAATGTGAAATCATGCTGTGTTTGGAATTGTGCTTTCAATTTTTATTGTTATAAATATATATTGATATTGTTGACATTGTGGCCTCTATTGCACTTCTAGGGGAAATTCTGTCTATTTCATTTTCAAAATCGATATTCCTTTTGAACCTTTTGTTTGCTTGGTTTGTTGGTTTGCTTGTTTGTGCATCATTACATGCTTGTAGGACAACGTTAGAACCCAAGCATCTCTTCCATGCTTTGCATGCTGCATCATCATCTTGAGATGTCAAGAGTAGATCCTGGTCGGCTTAACCAAATTAAGTAGATTAGCGAATGGTTCGGTCACCGGTTACATTTCTAGATTGGTTCATAGGTAAACCAAAAGTGGGTGTTACAGAAGTGGTATCAGAGCTAACTCTTGGTTGATTAAGATGGTAGATGCATTATAGGTTACATGTGTATGAAAGCTACTCCGAGCTGTACTGACAGGTATTTTTCTGTCTTCATGTTTTTGGCTTGCAAATTTTCTTTCCAAATGGTGGTGTGACAAGGTGATCAAATTAGATTAGGGAGAACCAAGAGGATGGTGGAGCAGACTCGTAGGATGCAGATCAGAGCCCCATCCCCTCCATTGCCAAGACAGAAGAGTCCCAACCATGGTCACAATGATGCAACCTCTAGTCAACCGAGGACCACAATGCCACCAAAAGAGGCTAGTGTGCTAGTTTTAGTTAGTCAAGATAGTGAGAGCCGTCATCGTGACAGTCAGCATAGTAGAAACAATCGACAAGAGAGGGATGGAGCGATTGCCAGGTTAGTTGAAGTTCAAATACAAATGTAGCAAAATCAAGAGGAATTCAGGAGAGAGCTCAGGCAGATAGCTCTTTCGGTAGCCAAAGCTGAGAAAAGACCAAGTGTATGAAGAGGCACGAGGAGAGCCACTAGACCCATGGGCCCTCTGCTGTCGCCTCCTCCTCCACCTTTGGAGCAGAGGGCTACTCCAACAACAGCTCCTCTAACTAACCCATTTCAGGTGAGAATGAGACTGGATGTTAGTGGACCTGTCGTAGTAGGTAGCTGGACGACTACAAGTGGAAGTGGAGCTACAGGATGTGACAGTGTACCAGTGGGTACTGGACCACAATTTCTGTAGTATGAGGTAAGAGAAGGATCTAAAGATCAATAGATGCAAGGAATCTGGAGCTATGTCTATACGAAAGGTTCATGAAGAATGGTGGACGACCTTTCTTTGGGAAGTTGGATGAGGAAGAGGCATTCTTATGGATATCATCAGCCATAGAAGTGATTGGGAGTATGGAATCCCCGATGGAGCACAAAGTAAGCATCATTATAGGGGCACTACAGGATGAAGCTAGAGTATGGTGGGATTTAGTATAGAATTCCACATTTGATCACTATCAACCCCAGGACATCACTTGGGAGGAATTCAGAGTGGAATTCGATGGAAAGTACTTTCCATCAAATATCAGGAAGAGGAACGAGCAGGAATTCTAGACGTTGAGGCAAGGACCCATGGCAGTAGTCCAATATGATACTAGGTTTAGAGCATTGTTGAGATTTGCACCAGATTTAGTCCCCACCAAGGAAGAAGGATAGAACAATTTTATAAAGGCCTCCATCAAGAGATCAGGATGGCTTATTTGGATAGAAAGTTTGCTACCTTCGGTGATGTTGTGAGAGCTGTAAGCGAAGCAAAACAAGTTATAGCTGCTAGCCTCGCCGAGATTTTGGCCAAAAGTAGCAACATCCAAAGCCGTATCAACCAGAGCAAGGAGCACAATAGAGACGTTGAACAGATGCACCCATTGCCATGAGGGCTATGGATGGCCAAGTCTAGGGCTACAGAGCACCTTTTTGCCAGAGTTGCCAACACCATCATAGTGGTGAATGTAGAGTAGGCACGAATGTTTGTTATAGTTATGGTTAGCCACGACATCGAGCCACAGATTGCAGAGTAGGCACTAGGGTATGTTATAGTTGTGGTCAACTAGGGCATAAAGCCACAACTTGTCCAACTAGTTAGACCCAATAGTTAACGCTCCTAGTGCCTTAGCAGAGACTTGCACTCTTAGCTCTCCAGCAGCAATCATAGCAGAGAGGCCAATAGGGCCAATGTCAAGGCCATAGTAGCGGTAATCAACAACCACTGAGGCAACAATAGAGGGGACATAACCATTGAGGGTATATGGCTTCAGGGCAAGCTAGATAGCAGAGGGGTAGGCAACTGGCATCACTAGCTCAAAATCAGACTGCACCACCAGTAACACCTTCTACGCCAGCACAACAACAGCTAGTGAGGATGTATGCAGCCACTGTAGTAGAGGCACTTGAGGATACAACAATTGTGACAGGTATGCTCTTAGTAGGCTTTGTACAAGCACAAGTTTTATTTGATTCAGGATGCACACACTTATTTATTTCGTACATGTACACAACTAGAATTGGATGTAAGATAGAAGAGTTATGACATTCACTATTAGTATCCTCTCCCGCCGGTAGTGTGATAGCTATAGGCGAGTGTGTACATAGTGTCCATGTTGAAATTTAACAGTGACAACTTGAAGCTGATTTGATATTGTTCAGAATGAACAAGATGTCCAAGCAAGGAGCCTTGATAGGTTGCCGAAGAAAGATGGTAACTTTTTGCTACGGAAGATGCCACTTCCTCTTCCAAGGTCAGGGTTATAGATAGAGAACGAGGATGGACATCCTATCAGAGGTAGTGAACTTATAATGTCAGTGTTAGTTTTAGCTGAGTAGAGTGGTTCAGGGTACAAGCTGAGCATTGAGGAGATTCTAGTGGTCAGAGAATTCACTGACGTATTCCAAGAGGAGATTACTAGATTGCCACCAAATAGAGAGGTAGACCTTGCCATCGAGCTGATGCCAAGAACAATACCAATTTCTAGAGCTCTATATAGGATGGCACCTCTTGAGCTCGAGGAACTCAAGGAACAATTACAGACACTATTGGATCAAGGATTCTTTAGACCGAGTGTTTCCCCATGGGGTGCTCTAGTGTTATTCATGAGGAAGAAGGATGGAAGCATGCTTTTATGCATTGATTACATGATGCTAAACTAGGCGACTATTAAGAATAAATACCCTCTTCCTCACATTGATGATCAGTTGTGCTCAATAGTCATCTTCTCGAAGATTGATTTGAGGTCAGGATACTACCAGTTGAAGATTAGAGCATAAGACATTTCAAAGACTGCAGCATTTTTGGACTTGATGAACAGATTGTTCAGTCCATATTTAAACTAGTTTGTGATCGTCTTTGTAGTCGACATACTGGTATACTCTTTGTCGACGAAAGAGCATGAGCAACATCTAAAGGTAGTGTTGCAAATGCTGAGAGAGCGTAGATTGTACGGGAAGTTTTCAAAGTGTAGTTTTTGGCTATCAGAGGTGAACTTTCTTGGCCATATCATCTCAGCATCATGCATCTTGGTAGACCCGGCCAACATAGAAGCAGTAGTAAAGCGGGAATAGCCGAAGACACCTACGGAGGTTCAGAGTTTCCTAGGCTTAGCTGGGTACTATAGATGGTTTATTCAAGGTTTCTATTCTATAGCAGCCGCTCTTACATGACTGACTAGGAAGGAGGGATAGTTCAAGTGGACGAAGGAATGTGAGCAGAGTTTTAGGACGCTGAAGGAGAGATTGACTTCGGCACCTATTCTCACATTGCCCGAGGGACATGAGGATTTTGTAGTTTACGCAGATGCCTCCGAAATTGGACTAGGTTGTGTTTTGATACAGAAGGATAAGGTTATAGCTTATACATCTCGCCAGCTCAAGGTGCATGAGCATAACTATCCTACACACGACTTAGAGCTTGTAGCAGTTATATTCGCACTTAGAATATGGAGGCACTACTTGTATGAAACATCTTTCAAACTTTTGACAAATATTCAGAGTTTGAAATATATCTTCACACAGAAGGATTTGAATAGCAGGTAGAGAAGATGGTTAGAGATGTTAGCAGATTACAAGATTGACATAGCATACCACAAGGGCAAAGTGAATGTGGTAGCAAATGCGTTGAGCAGGAAGTTAGGAGTTTTGTGCTCTGCAGGATTGGCAGCAGTGTCAGTGACTTAGTATACTACGACCCAGAGACAGTTGGTTGGAATGATGGTGTGACTGACCATTCAGTCGAGTGTACTTGAGCAGATTAGAATTGCACAGGAAGTAGATCCATAGTTGAAGCAGTGGTTTGAACAGGGAACACATCAGGAATTGGCCAGAGATGCAGATGGGTTAGTAGATTGAGAGGTTGACTCTTTATGCCAAATATTCTAGATTGTCTTGGACTTCAAGGTATGATTCTTCATGAAGTTCACATGTCGAGGTGCTAAGTGCATCCAGGTGGAGTGAAGATGTACCACGATGTCTGACGAACATATTGGTGACCAAGAATGAAGTGAAAGGTATACGACATAGTTGTCAGATGTTTGGTGTGCCAGCAAGTGAAAGCCAAGAACGTACTCCCAGGTGGAACATTACAGCCATTAGAAATCCCAGAGTGGAAGTGGGAGAGCGTAGCATACGACTTTATAGTCGGTTTACCTAGGACCCACCTACAGAAGGACGCAGTATGGGTCATAGTAGATTGATTCAAAAAGAGCACACACTTCATACCAATCAGGATGGATTACCCATTGATCACTTTGGCCACGCTGTACCGAGACCAGATAGTCAGGCTACATTGAATGCCATGGGAAATTATATTAGATAGGGACCCGAGGTTCACTTCTCAATTTTGGAAAGCTTTTCAGGTAGCTATGGGCACTGAATCGAGATTTGGCACAAGCTTTCACCCTCAAGCAGATGGGTAGACTGAGAGAACCATATAGTTCCTAGAGGATTTGCTCCAAGCATGCATTTTGGATTTCAGAGGAAGCTGGGAAGAGAACTTACCTCCAGTGGAGTTCTCCTATAACAATAGCTATCAGCTACGATAGGAATGGCACCATCTGAGGCACTATACATTAGACCATGTTGATCCCCACTGTGTTGGGCACAGGGCAGCGAGCCTGTAATGACCTGCCCGAACCTGACCGGGTGTTACTTAAAAATATAGTCAATGTAAATGTAACATTCCAGAACGTGAATGGAAATACAACAAATAAGTCTCGCAACATATAATATCAATCATAACAATAAATCATGTTCTCTAAAATATAAAATAACCATCCCACAGTCTCGGACCATTTCCCATAGCCACATTTATAACACAAGAGAATAATAAAGAAGTCCAATTTTTTATTATTGATTCACCATACCTAGGTTGGTAAAAGAACTACCAACCACACTTCTATTCTTTAGTCCACAGGTACTCACCTGCGGAGGCAATTCCGCGTTAGTGATAAAACCACTAAGCTGCGTAATTAAATGAAACAAGTCAATATAATCCCTATTATCATTTCACCCATTTTTATTATTATTATCGTTTCACAAGTCTTTTAGTAATTATCTCTTAGGTTATTCTGAGATTAGTAATTTGTCTCTCAGATCATTTTGAGATTTGTAAAAGTCGTCTCCCAGCTCATTCTGAGATTAGAAATCTTCTCTCAGCTCATTCTAAGATTAGTCATTGTCTCCCCGTTCATTCTCTGATTAGAAATTGTCTCCCAGCTCATTCTGAGATTAGGTAGTCTCCCAGGTCATTCTGAGATTAGTCATTGTCTCCCAGTTCATTCTAAGATTAGAAATTGTCTCCCAGCTCATTCTGAGATTAGTTGGTCTCCCAACTCATTCTGAGATTAGTCATTGTCTCCCAGTTCATTCTGAGATTAGTCATTGTCTCCAGTTCATTCTGAGATTAGGAATTGTCTCCCAGCTCATTCTAAGATTAGGTGGTCTCCCAGCTCATTCTGAGATAAGTCATTGTCTCCCAGTTCATTCTGAGATTAGAAATTTGTCTCCCAACTCATTCTGAGATTAGGTGGTCTCCCAGCTCATTTTGAGATTAGTCATGGTCTCCTAGTTCATTCTTAGATTAGAATTTGTCTCCCAGCATTCTGAGATTAGGTGGTCTCCCAGCTCATTTTGAGATTAGTCATTGTCTCCCAGTTCATTCTGAGATTAGAATTTGTCTCCCAACTCATTCTGAGATTAGGTGGTCTCCCAGTTCATTCTGAGATTAGAAATTTGTCTTCCAGCTCATTCTAAGATTAGGTGGTCTCCCAGCTTATTCTGAGATTAGTGCCGAAAAAGGCTACCAGTTTGGGAAAATACAACATTTCAAATAATTATGCAAGTTTGGGAAAATACAACATTTCAAATAACTATACCAGTTTGGGAAAATGCAACATGTTGAATAATTATACGGACTATACAATATTTCAAATAATTATACGGACTATACAACATTTTAAATAATTATACAGACACACATAGTAATTTTAAAGGTGCGGCTCTGTGTTGGACCGAGTCAATTCCTTGACCCTGATTGTGGTCCAGCGGATGATGGCCGAATCTAGGCTCAGGCCGACTAAGGCTACCAACAAGGGAAAGTGCAACATTTCAAATGATTATACGGACCTGGATATTTCAAACTCGCAGCTGCGACCAACGATTCTAATTTGAACGAGAACATAAAATTATACATAAGTATAATTTTATTCGAGTAGGAATGCATGCAGCTAAATATCTAATATATATATATATATATATATATATATCATTTTAAAAAATATTAAATATTAAATTATCAACAAATCTATTGAGATAATTAATTATTCATGTGACATAATTATTTAAGTCTTACTTTACATTTTAAATTAATATCTAAATCATAATTAACGCTTAACAAATAATAAAGTAATTTTTAATTCATAAACAAGTATCTAAAT
>JAURVB010007972.1:0-28739 GCA_033002965.1 Piper betle | reverse complement strand
TTTGATCGTGATATAATTAAGTCATTTCATTACATGCATATTTGCTCATATATGTATAGCGTTATTGCCCTCGTTCAGATTCGGAACGTGTGTCGTAGCTCTGAGTGCCTGGTCTAATTTTTAGGTCCGTATAATTATTTCAAATGTTATATATTATTATTTGAAAGCCTCGGTCTAGTTAACTAAATTTGACCATCATGGACGGAGCACAACCGGGGTCGAAGATTACCTCGGTCCGACATGAGGCCGTACCGTTAAAATTCATAAAAGATTAAATACACGAGTCATTATACTTTGAGCAACATAATATATTTTTAGAATTTGTAACACTAAGCTTCCAGCTCATGAGGTCTCCCTCTCGTAGCAGGGAATATCCCCTCGCCTCACTCTCATGACAAGATATCTTTCCTCTCCATTCCAAAGTCAAGGTGAGTCCCATTTATTTGTGGATCGCGGTCTCACGCACTAATCCACTATAGGTATCTGTAGTCAGTAGAGCCAGCTGCCCTACCTAAACCAATCATCATCTATGTCCATAAACCCCATTCAAGGAAAGGCTCGGCTTCAAAACCATACGTGGAGCTTCCACCTCATACGGCTCTTCTTAGGGATGGAGGTAGGCCCAGGCTTTGTGGTTAAGGTTGGTACATGGCCTTGTAAGAGAGTCTTCGGTTTCTTTCTTCTAGAATGCGATTACAAAAGGGGAAAAAGGTGTTAAGCATAACGACCCTTGTTGAAATCAAGATAAATAGAATATCGAATCTGCTGGAAGAGATTTCAGCCACAAAACAACTTCTTTGAATTTGGGTGAACTCTTAGTAAGTACGTAAAGAACCATCAGAAAGATAACCCTCCCCAATTATCCAATTTCCTGGAGAAAGTCCTCAGTTAGGCCTCCCTACTACCACCATGGGAAACTCTTAGGGTTCTTCTCCACCTTTCCCTTCCTATTTGCCCCTGTAAATAGGTGAAGGTTTGGACCTGGATCCAAGGGCAGGAGGTTGCCCCTGAACTCCCTGTGCCTCCATACAGGCTGCTCCCTGTATTCGTACTGGAGTTATCCAGAGCGAGCCCCCATCTCACCCAATCGTCCCGCAGATCAATCTGGACTATCAGGCTTGATGATTTCCACTTTGATCTCAAAGGTATCATGAGCATTGTAATGGGCAATCTCAAAGGTAGGGTTCGCTCTGGGAGCATACTCCAGCAATCAATACCGGATTGTCCTCGAACCGTATCCCCACCTATCTCCTCATCATCTTGAAAAGGGATCCAAGCATAGAGGGCCCAGGCTGATTAGATGGCCCAGCCCCTGTAACTTATGTGAAGGAGCCTCGCATGGAGGAATTGCATTGACCTCCTCCTCCCCCATTGCTAGGCTACTCAGTAAGATAGAGTGCAAGTGTCTACACCGAAGAGTTTAGATCACTTACTTTTGTAGTTGCCCACTACCTGGATGGTCCTGTTTTTTAACGGGTTGGGGTTACTCATCTGTATCCATATTATGATCTGCAAAGCGTTCATTGATCATCTCAGTGTTTGCGGGCCCCAACACAGAAGATGATGTCTAATCCAATGGCATGGGTTCCAATAGCACTTTCTCGTCAAAACTGTTCCAATTGGAAGAAGCTGCCGAGCTTGATGCGCCAGCAGCTCCTGTTGGTAACAAAAAATTCCGCAGCTGAGAGGGCATTTCCTTGAGGGTAGTTTCAAGTTCATCAAACCCTAAAAGAACCCAAAGGATCAGCCACCCCGTGTAGTCCCCCTTGACCAAGTGCAAGTTGAGCACTCGACCTCCTGGGAGAGAACCATCTTTAAGAAGAGTTCACGAAGAAAGTCTCTTTCTAGGATCATACCCAAAAAGACTCCTGCAACCACTAAGGTCATCAACGAGTTTAATTAGAAGATGGAAACTCTTTCGTTTGATATCAATTCTTCGCTGCACCACTCAATCCATTGCACAAGAGCAATCCGATAAATTTTTTTAAATGCTAATCAGGAAAGCAGAAAGTCTTACCAAAATTGAATTTCCTTTTAGTGCCATATTGTGATTAGACTTGATTTGATTCTCCTTATGCTTTGATTGTGTTATTTCCTGCAAAAGGAGTTGATTCCTTGATAATGTGCTCGCCTTGTGAAGCCCTGCCATATAAAAAAAAAAAGAAGAGAAAGATTGACTTTCACCGTGCAAACTATTAGATTCAAGATAAGTTGTGATCTCAAGAACGAAAAGCAGAATGGTTAAAGCAACAGTTACCTGATCACCACCCTTAGCCATTCTTTTTCCAATAAGGAGTCTGACCGATGAACCGTGGGAGCATCCCGGGCAAGATCTATGGCTACAGCTGAGGTTAAGCCAACTACCAATTAAACGTATTCTATAGAAGTAAGTGCATATGAGAGAAAAGAGCTCTTCTTTTACATAGTGGGAGGCTGGCCTTCTCTCTTCCCAATTCTCTCAACGAGACCTCTTTCACTCAATTAGTGGATGATCCAGAGGACTTTAATAAAGCCCCTTTTGCCCCATCCCGATCTCCCAAAAAGTGGGTGAAGTAGCAGCTCCCTCCTCTTACTCTTACTGGGGTGGAGTCGAAGCTATGGCACCAGAAAGTCGAAAGAGATTCCTGTCTCAAACCACTCGTGTAGTCTACTTCCTGCCTCCCAGTTAGGCTCTCTCGCTTTCCAAGTCTAATTTGGATGAGGTGCCGGCGCTACTAAATGCAACTCTCATTTCAACATTTTTTGCTGGCTTCAACTATCAACCTTCCTTCCCTCTCCTTTCATTTTCCTTTCCAAGAACACCCCAGCCCTAGAATTCTTGATGACACCACACAAACAATTGCGAAACCAAAGTAGGAGTATTGTAGGTTGATGTGAGGGCGTAAAAGTTGTATGTTGTATGTATATGTACGTTGTCGCATCGTTGTGTTTGTTTATGTTTTTGAGAGTGTGTGGCTCGCCTTTCCTTTGCTTATTCTCCTTGTGTGATATTTTTTGGAAGTCTAATTATTTTGATGGATGCTAAATCGTCCCTCTCTAAGTTTGGCCTATAAACAATCCTTCAGACTTGGTGATTTTTTAATTAATGACATATTTTCAGTATGTAGGAAGGTGTGTTTCCCTAGTGTTGGCCAGCATAGGCGAGAGGATCTAGTGACTCATGGCGAAGGCGGGATTGTTTGGCTTATTTTGTGGTTTTATGTATTTGTACATCCCTTCTATTTTTGGGAGACTTATGTATTATAACTCATAGGAAGGCTTGTCCAAAACTTTGTATGACTCTCATTGGGATGTTTTGATGTCCACCACCGGCCGTGTTTGCCCTACCTATGTTGTAACAAGCCACCCATTCTGAGCCACAAGCCAAGTGTTACTATATAAAACTAAGTGTCTCATAAAATAATTTTTTATTAATTTTTTAAGGTTTAAAAAAAAACCCATGACATAAAATTTAATATAACAAATGCTCAAAATAATATAAGTCCCATGAACCGAACCGAAATCCCACTGCCATGCAAAAGCCAATCTAGAAGTATAATAACATATAAGAAAATTCAAAAGTCAAATAACAGAGCCCTCCAGCTGATCCCGACTCTACCCATCCTTCCATGGTCACACCTACGGAAGCAATTACACGTTAGTTCATATAGTGGAAACAAGTTAATATACTCCATAACATTTGAATTTGAATCTTTTAATGATCATGAGCCTATGCCGAGCTCTTATTATACTAGGAGGGTTGCCACCTATCCAGCCACAATCCCATGTATACACACACATGCTCACGTAGCCTCTACCTATAGATACCGATGTTTATCATTTACTCACCCTCTCAGTATCTACGAGTACATAATAGAGTCGTCTTGTGCCACTGCGCCCTGTCACCTACTTGGCACGGGGGTAAGTATTTGTTTTTTTCAAGAGTACTAAGGGTGCGTCCCATTGGACTGTGTCAATCTTTTTGACCCCGGTTGCGCTTGGTGCATGGTGGTCAAATGGGCACACTCAGGCCGAGCCAAGAGTCCCAAATCTTATGATTTTAGGTGAGTGTGCTGCCCCGTGTCAGATCTGAGCCGATTTCTTTGACCCGGTTCAGCACTTGGATTGCATGAGTAGTCAAATGTTGGCTCAGGTTGACGAAAACTCCCAAATGAGGATATATATAACATATTAAGTAACTATATGGACCTGGACAATGTGATGGGGCACCCGCAAGCTACGAGCACACAATCTTTATGTAAATGAAACTTTTTGAAAGCCTTCCCTTTTGTTGAGTCAAGTGTGCCTTCACGAGCTATCTAAGCTGATGTTTTGTTTACCATCAACCAGAGTTCCTATTTATATAGAAGAATATGTGTAGAATTCGGGAGGTCGGTACATTAGAAATTTTGTAAAAAATGTGGTCACTAATAATTGTATTATTTTGACCTGTGACGAACGAAAAGGTCAAAAACAAATTGCTATTGAATTAATGCAAAATGGGTTCCAGTCCAAAGAATTAATAAATGAAAAACTTTATTTAAAGAGCAGTATTTGTTACATGCACTCTAAAGGTTTATGAAAAATGGAGTAATGTATGATATTAGGTTTTTAAGAATTAATTTAATTAAATATTTATTTATGGTTCGTGTTTAAAGATTTACAAAATAACCTAATTATTTTTTTAGGGTTTTGGAATCTCCCCAGCTTGGGAATTTTCATCCTCGAAAATATAACAGGGTCATAAGGAGAAAAGGTATTCGTTCGTCTAACTTCTTTCTTGTCATAGCTTAGGAATTTCTTCCCATATGCATTCATATGCTTTTATCTATGCTGTCTAGAAGTTGTTTAAATATCTTTACATTTCATCTTTAAAAAATTCTGTGAACGGAAAAATCATGGGTTGTAATTTTTGTTTGGTGTAAGCGTTGTCATAAGCTAAAGTAGGGCACAATGTCCCATAGCACTGTTATCTTTATTGCGCAGGTAAGTCCCATACCACCCATACCACCTAAATAACACCTTTGGGATTATAAAGGCCTCCACATACACTCGTTGGTTTAAGTGATCATGCACACCTAACGTCGCACATAAGTGGCACACCCATAATTGCTCACCATCTAAAAATAAAAATTAATTCATATAAAAATGATCAATTATATAAAAGAAAATTTCCCTTTCGGACGACTGGACTCTTAGACTTCAAACAAGGTATTGATTGATTTGCATGGTTCGGTCGGAAAGCATAGCTCTGATACCACTTGTAACGACCCGCCCATTCTGAGCCATAGAACCAAGTGTTAATGTGTAAGAAACAAAGTGCCTCATAAATTAAGTTTTTATTAACTTTTAAGGTTTTTAAATAAACCCATTACATAAAATTTAATATAGCAACTGCTGGGAATAATCTAAGCCCGACGAACTGAACTAAAATCCCACTACCATACAAACAATCTAGAAGTATAATAACAAATAAGAAAATTAAAAGTCAAATAAGAGAGTCCTCTAGTTGTCTCTACTCTAGCCATCCTTCCATGGTCCCACATGCAGAGCAATTCAGCGTTAGTGATAAAAATACTAAGTCATATAATTACAAGAAAGAAGTTAATATATTCCACAACATCTAAATTTTAATCTTTTAATAGTCATGGGCCTATGGCAAACCTCTAATTATGCTGGGAGGTTGGCTGCCCCATCAATCTACAATCCCATGTATGTGAACACCTGCTACGTGGACCTTGGCATGTAATTACTTATGTTTACCATTGATTCAACCTCTCGGTATCACAAACGCATAATGAGTCATCTTGCGCCATTGTGCCCTGTCACCTATTTCAGCATAGGGGTAGGTATTTATTCTTTCAAGAATTTTAAGGGTGCTGCCCTATGTCGGAATGAGTTAATTCTTTGACCCCGGTTGTGCTTGGAGCATGGTGGTCGAATGTGGGCTTAGGCCAACTAAGACCCCCAAATATATAATTAAGGTTGGGTGTTGCCTTGTGTTAGGCTGAGCAAATTTTTTGACCTCGGTTGTGCTCAGCGAATGGTGGTTGAATGTGAGCTCAAGCCTACTAAGACTCTCAAATAGGAATATATAATAGTTCAATTAATTATACTGAACCTGGAATTTTTGTGAGGTACCCACAACTACGACACAAGATCCTAATATGAATGAAACTTCTTAAAAACCTTCCCTATGTGAGCCAAATGTGCTAACAAACTATCAAGCTGATGTTTTATTTACAATCAATAGAATTCTCATTTATATAGAAAAATATGTGTGCAATTCAAGAAGTCAATACATTAAATTTTATAGAAAAAACATTATTAGTTATAATTATATCATTTGTGTGATAACAAAAACATTAAAAAAATTACTATTGAATTAATACGAATGGGTCCCAGTCCAAAAAATTTAATAAATAAAGCTTATTTAAATCCATTGTACTTGTAGTCTAAAGGCTATAATTGATAATTTATTATATTAATTTTTAAGAGTTAATTTAATTACATATTATTTAAGGTTTTTTCTAAGGTTTACAAAACTGTAAACAAAATAACCCAATTATTTTTTTCGGGGTTTTACATGTGCGTTGTTATTTTCTTAACCACTTGCCTTGCAAGTAGTTTAGTTTGGGGCAAGACTAACAAGTCTTCTGCATGGTGCTTAAGCATCAAAGTCTCAAAACTGATTAGGGGCAAAAAGAAGTACACAAAACCATCAATTTGCAGCTATGTAATTTATAAAAGTAACTTTAACGGGGGAATTAATGAATTTTATTGCATGAAAACCAGGTGGTAGGGTATGATGCCCTAGTTTTTGCCCTTGTTTGAGTTGTAGTTAAGGGTATATGGAATAGGTAACCATGACCTGTGTTCTTTTTCTTCATCATGGCATTGATAATAAATTGTCTAATCTAATCACTAAAACTTAAGTATAAGAACTAGCTCATGCATATGAATTAATACAGCCTCTTCGTTGTATTGGGGGTGCTCCTCTTCTACAACTTAGAGCAATCATAGCGTCTCTTTAAAGTCAACCTTTTACCCTTTCTACAATTCAGAGTGAGCATTTTCGCTGATCTTACATTTAGAGCCTTTCCTATAGTGTATGTTTGTACACATGCATTCAGTAACCTTTCCATGCTGGTTCCTATCTCAAGCCACCTCATGGGTTGAGATCTTGCTTCCACATTGCTAGTCGAATTTTAATTAGTCCAACAAATAATTTGTCAAATTCTATCATCGTGATTAGGTCCAGCCTCGGGCAAAATTGGGGTGTTACTAGTTGGTACAAGAGCCAACTTTTTAGAAGTTTAAGATTGATAATCCATGTTGAGTGTTTGCTCATTGTTCATTGTGTATGTGTATGTTGTATGCTGGTATGTTTATGTTTATGTATATATATGCCGCCTGTGCAAGTGTACTCACGAGATGATCCATAACCTTGCTAATAAGAAGTCTTTGTCTTGAGTTGTTGTTTTCTTATGTTAACACTTCTTCAGTGTAGTTTTCCTTCGTTGTGAGTATCAGCAGTTGTTGAGTGGCTCTCCAGTGTAAATTCACCCATTCCACTTGAGCTATTGAGCTGACTTGTATCTACACGTGATCGGTGATCCCCATTTCCACCGTGTGAGCTGCATTAGATACATAGATTGAGCTCATTTGTTTGCTCAAAGAGGAGCAGAACAGAGTGCATTAGGTGTACCTGACCATGCACGAAGAGCAGAGGAGAGTGATAGATGAGCAGCAGTAGACCAGACATGACATGAGCAGGATGCTTGATACTATCTGTGACATGGCAGTGGCTAGGCTAGAGAAGTGGCTTGAAGGGGAGACTCCAGTTGAGATGTTGGAGTCTGAGCCAGTCAGAGTACCATCTCCACTACCACATGTTCCAGGTGAACCGCCAGCAGTAGGGCAGTATGTGTTTCAGAAGCATCGAGGCACAACTAGTGACCAGGCTGAGACAATGCGGCCTTGGCAGTTTGTAGTAGGCGAGAGTGTTGGTGCTCATGTGACTGGGACAGCGAATAGGGAGTGGTGGAACATCAACTGTTTCCTAAAGAACAGTGGATAGTTGTTTTAAGGCAGCACTGACCTGGAGGTAACAGTGGAGTGGTTTGATACAGCAGATGGTGTAAAACTCGCGACTCGAGTCATGGTTTTATAGTCGTTAGCCGATCGGTTTGACCGTTATTCGTATCGGTTTAGCTTTCAGAACACGTGTGCGGGGTCGAGGCCGACCGTGTGCATCAGATGATAGCATCAGATACGTATCAGCAGACTAAGTTATCAGTAGATATGAGAGTATACAGTTGATGATTTTATTTTTTTCATGTTGTGGCTGTAGAATTAGTTTAGGCGGAATAACGCAGTAGGACGCGTTAGATGGTATTCAAGTAGGTTATTAGTTATACAGCATGTCATTTGGATGTTGTGTTGTTTTGTTTGATTTTATGGGATTTTGCCCAATTTTTATGGATTTTTCTAGGATTTATTCCGAGTTAGTTATCATTCTTGACTCGAGCTGGTGTCGAGTCAAGTCTTATTTACAAGTTTGCTGCCGGCCTATACTTCTCATCTTCTTACCTGACACTTCCCCTTCACCATCCCAAACCCTAGCCGCCGCCCTTGAGATTTTCGCCACCGCAGCCGACGCCACCTCGCCGCCCAGCCCAGCCGTGCCGTCGCCTTGCCGCCTCGACCATGCCCTGCCACCATCCAGCAGTCGCAAGACCGGAAATCACCACGATTTCAAGGCCGCTCCCAACACGATTCCGCTGCCGTCTGAGACAGACGGCCATCACCGTGACATCGAAGCCCTTCCCCTCGACCTTCCTTACAATTCCCCCCTATCTAGCGTCACCGTCGAGGATGGCTGTGGGTTATATCGGAGCGACTGACCGCCCCGACTGAACTCGACGCCACCGTCGGAGGCCATCACTGCTGCGGCTGCCCTTGTCGTCACCACCATTGGGTCAAGCTCACCAAGACGGTGCTAACCCCTACCTCCGATTGCCTTGCCGGAGCAGTTGTAGAAAAACCACCGGAATTGTCGGAAAACCGCCCGCTCGACTTCACCGCCTTCGTCTGTCGACACCAATTTCAGCACCGATCGCGAGGTGGTTTTTCCTTCTTTTTTCAGTATTATTATATATATTTTGTGGTCATGGTAGCATATTGGAATTAATTTTATTAATTTCATGATTTTAGTTTAATTAATTGTGAATTATGATAAACATGTGATGATTAGCATAGATTGTGTTGCGTGATGTAAATGCTCGCTAATGGAATTGTTAGTAAACAAGTTAATAGTTAATTAAATGCTTGTTAACTAGTTAATTTATGAATTTGCATGATTTAGGTTTTGCATGCTAGTATTAAGTTAAACTGATTAAATTGATTAAACCATTGTCACCTAATTAGAATATGTATGTTTTGAAATTGGAATTAAAAGTGCTAGGTAATAAGTAACGTATGAAATCATAAAATTATTAACTTGCTTGACAATTAGAGATTTAGTGTGATTGTTGAGATAATTGTCATGTTTGATTAGATTCATGAATGAATGTGGATATATTAGTTATATAGGCGTTTATCGTATATGTATGGGCGTTAGTAAATAGTTATGTTCATGTAGGTTTGTTGCAAGAGCTCGCCGTCTAGGCACGAGACTGTGCTTGCAGCTTCTGATAGGTCTGTTAGGACACGTTTCTCAGGTTTTATCGCTCTACTCTATTGGTGATTTGATTTATTGATCGTAGGACGTGTCAGGTGGATGATTTATCGGACCCCACCTAACACGGGTCACCTGTTCGATTGTTTTCAAAATTAATAACCCTCGAGGATGAGATCCCTTGAGTTTGTTTTCGAAAATAAGATCCACCTCAAGTTGCCTTCGGGCCTATTATATAAATCCCTACCCAGCCCTATATATATGTAGCTTTCACATTTTCAGTGAGACGAGAGATGGAGAAATCGACTGCATGTACCATGAGCAAATGCTGTGACAGTCAAAGCGGGCTTTGGATTAGTGCAGCGAACTGTTCTATTCCCGAGGGATCCTGACAACTCCGCATTTGAGTTCCTCACACCCGGGAACGTGGAGGTTTATGGGTAGTGTTTAGTACAGTGCATGTCTGGACTTGTGGTTCAAACGGTACTAAAGGCGACTGCCTGAGAGTGCTTGGCCTTCGTGCTTGGCCTTCGTGCTCAAGGTTCGGAGAGGGCTTAGTATAAAATTTTTATGCGAAGTACTGAAAAAGAAGTGCCGAGAGCGGCACAGTACTAGATAGATTAGGATGCTGTTGAGTAAGCTGCTCAACGGCTCCTCTGTAGTTGCCCTTATGAGAGTTCTTGAGGAAGATACATGATTGTTTGCTTTCCATGAGAGTTTGCTCTCATGTTCCAGTTTGATATTAGTTATTTCCGGACTAGTGACACCCATTGCTGACATTTTTCTACTTTAAGTAGGTGAGGACGATGAATGGTGTATGCCGGCCTTGACGAAGGATTAGCGTTTGCATTGCACACACATATCTGATGCCGCGCCGACTTTTGCATGAGATGTGATGTGATTGGCTATTGTAGTAGATTTACATATTGGTGCATATATGGATGTGTTTGTGAGGCTTGTATGCCTTGTTTTAGAAATGCTTGGAAATGTTTGAGAAAAGCTCTAATGATGTGCTATGCTGAAATAAAAAGGAACCAAATGAGCTGAGTATGAAATTGCAGGTGGGCTAGACCAAATTATAAGATGTGTTGTTGCTTAAATCCTATTGTGGTGTGCATTATGGTTTTATATATATACCCTATAATATACCGTGTTTTTAACAGGTCGTCCCCTTATTGCACTTTTAGGGGAGGCTCTGTCTGTTTATTTCAGGTTTTATGAATTTTGTTGCTATTTTAATTATTTTGGTGTGTGGTTATTATCATGACATTCACGTAGTATCCTGTTAGGGTTTTATATCTCATTCATATATTGTTTGTGCATTAGCGGCGTGCTCCATCTTGAGACGTTGAGAGGGTTGTGTCGTAGACGTTTAGGTTTTGGGTCAGCCAACTTAATCGGTTTATGAGTAGTTTGATCCTTTGTAACAGTTCTGGTCCGGGTTGACAGTAAACCGGATTGGGGTGTTACAGATGGTATTCTACAGCAATGGGTTGTCCACCCAAGCTCTCTAGGTGAGGATGAGCATGGAGCCATAAAGAGGTGGGGAAGATATAGTTGAACTCCACTCACTCCACATATCGTCAGAGCAGGCCACTAGAGAGGATCACATAACTAGAGTTCAGGGAGATCTTTTATGCATGGTACTTCTCTTTGACTATCCAAAGGAGAAAGAAGATTGAGTTTTAGGCCATGGAGCAACGGACATGACTGTAGTGGAGCATCAGGTGAGATTCCTGCTGTCACGAGGTTCATGCTTGACAGCTTTGCCACAAAGGAGAGGAGAGAGAGAGAGAGAGCAGAAAAATTTGTTGCTTGCTTGAAACAAAGTTCCAGTATGTGGTGCCGTCATTTGCATGCGACACTCTAACGGAGGCCATTATGAGGGCATTGGCGGTCGATAGTGCCCATGAGAGATATCAAATGGCCAAGGGCAATGTTCAGACCAGTAGACAGTGGCAGAGACCCAGCTGTAGCAACGGAGGAAAGAGATACATTGTTGTGCCAGTACATGCTGCAGAGGGTCAGATTCATTGATTTTTGTAAGAAATGCAGACCTTCCATGCCTTACCTTCCCAGCAGGATGAAGCTTACCAGGAGTTCCCTGTGTATCCCTTAGTGCCAGAGGAGACACCAAGGAGTATGCCTTTGTGGAACTGAAGAGTGCTTTGATTGTGGTGAGATAGGACAGGGTCTAGACCGCAACAGCATGGTAGATTGTATGCACCGACAAGCAAGGTGGCTGTTCAGGATTTAGCCATCATTACAAGTACACTTCTTGTTCATTTGGATCCTATTGTTGTGCTATTTGATTCAGGTAGTATGCACACGTTCATCTCGGACATTTTTTGATAGGATTGGTGTGCCTGTAAATGACTTAGGTAGTGTCTACACATATCAAAGCAGTACCAACCACCAATGTTTGTGTGAGGGATATCATCGTCTTTATCCAGCAATGCACCCTTTATACTTATTTTACAGTTAAAGCCATGAGAGATTTTGATGCCATTTTTGGTATGGATTGGATGCCAGACACCGAATGTTGATTGATTGTCAGAAGGAGAAGGTGAAGATCTCTTTCAAGGCAGAAGCTGAGATAGAAGTGGCAGTTTGATCTCCTATTAGAGGGCATAGAGGACAGATTGATAGAGGATGAGAGCAATGAGACCTAATATTGTCAGATATTACTATTGTCAGAGAGTTTGTAGACATATTTCCAGAGGAGGTTCCCAGTTGCCACCAGTTAGAGAGGTAGAGTTTGGTATAAATACGTTACTTGGTACCACGCCTATCTCTTGGACCCCATATTGGATGGTACCACTTGAGCTCTGGGATCTCAAGATGCAGTTATAGGAGGAGGAATTCATCTGTCAAGAGTCTCACCTTGCGAAGCTCCAGCCCTCTTCTTTAGGAAGAAGGACAGTCGGATGAGGTTGTGAATTGACTACCAGATTCTCAACCACATGACGTTGAAAGACCATTATCCCCTTGCCATAGTTTAATGACCTATTCGATAAGCTTGGAGGTACAGCGAGTATTTTTTGATGATTGATCTTTGATCATTCTCAAATTAGAGAGGATGATATTCCTAGGACAGCCTTCAGGACTCGTTACAACTACTATGAGTTCCTGGTCATACCATTCGGATTGAATAATGTACAACAGCATTCATGGACGTGAAGAATAGAGTTTTCCAAACATATTTGGATTACTTTGTCATCAAAGTCTACAAAGTTGTCTACAAGTGGGCCTCATGCTTCTGTCTAGATCTGGAGGTTGTCTTCCTTGGACATCATGTATCAACGACAGGTATAGCAATAGATCTGGCCAAGGTCGTGGCAGTTTTGAGATGGGAAAGGCCTACATTGGTGATAGAGATATGCAGTTCATCTGTTTAGCAGGGTATTATCATAGATTTGTACAGGGATTTTCCTTCTTGGCAGACTCTTAGAAGGCTGAGTACCAATGAAGAATGCCTTGTGTGGACTAGCAAATGCAAGGAGAGTTTCCCAACTTTGAAGGAGAGACTCACTTCCGAATTACTCATAGAATAAGTTATCAATTATTCAATCTTTGTACTATTTTTGTAACACCCGAACCGGATTGGGTGTTACTTAAAAATATAGTTAATGTAAATGTAACATTCCAGAACATGAATTGAAATACAGCAAATAAGTCTCACAATATATAAGATAAATCATAACAATAAATCATGTTCTTTAAAATATAAAATAACTATCCCATAGTCTTGGACCATTTCCCATAGCCACATTTATAACACAAGAGAATAATAAGGAAGTTCAATTTTTTATTATCGATTCACCAAACCTAGGTTGGTAAAAGAACACCAACCACACTTCTATTCTTTAGTCCAAAGTTGCTCACCTACGGAGGCAATTCTGCATTAGTGATAAAACCACTAAGGCGCATAATTAAATGAAATATGTCAATATAATCCCTATATCATTTCACCCGTTTTTTATTATCGTTTCACAAGTCTATTAGTAATTACCTCTCAAGTCATTCTGAGATTAGTAATTTGTCTCTCAGGTCATTCTAAGATTTGTAAAAGTTGTCTCCCAGCTCATTCTAAGATTAGAAATTATCTCCCAGATCATTCTGAGACTAGGTGGTCTCCCAGGTCATTCTGAGATTTGTCATTGTCTCCCAGTTCATTTTGAGATTAGAAATTGTCTCCCAGCTCATTCTAAAATTAGGTGGTCTCCTAGGTCATTATGAGATTAGTCATTGTCTCCCAGTTCATTTCGAGATTAGAAATTGTCTCCCAGCTCATTCTGAGATTAAAATCGTCTCCCAGCTCATTCTAAGATTAGCGTCGACAAAGGCTACTAGTTTGGGAAAATACAACATTTCAAATAATTATACCAGTTTGGGAAAATACAACATTTCAAATAATTATATGGACACACATAGTAATTTTAAAGGTGTGGCCCCATGTCTGACTGAGTCAATTCCTTAACCCCGATTGCGTTCTAGCGTATGGTGGTCGAATCTGGGATCAGGCCGACTAGGGCTGCCAATAAGGGAAAGTACAACATTTCAAATAATTATACAGACCTGAATATTTCAAACTCGTAGCTTCAACCGACAATCCTAATTTGAATGAGAACATAAAATTATACATAAGTATAATTTTACTCGAGTAGACATACATGCAACTAAATGATTAATATATATATCACTATTAAAATTCAACAATATTAAATAATAAATTATTCATGTGATATAATCATTTAAATCCTACTTTACATATTAAATTGATTATCTAGATCATAATTAACACTTAACAATTGATGAAATAATTTTTGACTGATAAACAAGTATTTAATTTTCCTTTGCGGTAATAATTACTTAACCCCGATCTTGATGATTTAGTTTACGATTATAATTTTTAATCGCTAATATTATTTATAGCAATTTGATTAATTAAATTGTTCGATTAAATTATTTAAAATAATTTATATTATCTTAATTCATATATATTATTATTACAATTATTTTAAATTAATCGACTTTATAAAGTTTTGAACTTTATTCATTTTTATTATACTATTTAGGTTCAACGCTTGTAATTGTTGCCCGACTTTAGTTTAATAACCCATTGTCTACATTACTGACTTGTTATTAAAATAATTAATTTATTTACCTAATATTAAATTTAATATGGTAAAGGTAAAATCTTTATTTTATTAACCCCTTATGAACACCCAATTTAAAAATAATCACTTATAGTATGCTGATTAATTATCGACCGTTTATCATTATCGTTTTTTTATTACTCATTGCGATTTCGTACAATAATTAATTAGTTTAGTAACTTTACCCATAACCCATTAAAATGATTATTTTTTAAAGATTTATTATTAATTAGTATTATTTTTTAACTCGAGTCGGTATCGAGTCAACCCATATTTACAAAACTGCCACCCTCCTTCTTCTTCTTCTTCTTTCCGTCGCCATTCTTCTCTTCTCCAAAAACAGGTTCATCCTTCTCCTCCAACCCTTATCTTGGCACCTAAATGAACCACCATCTAAACATCCCAATAAAGAATCAAAAACAAGATAAAATCAGCAAGCGAGGAGGCCTCATGTGCGTGATTTACAGCAACAATCCAAGACGCTGTCCTACACCAAACTAGGCATGCTCCTCTTATCCCAGCCTCAAGACCCTTCCTTTCTTGCACCTTGCTCCAATTCGGATGTTCCACGACCTTAGGCTGGCATCAAAACAGGAAAGATTGGCCACCTTTGGACGTTGCATGAAGTATGGTCGTTCTCCCCACTTCTGTACGCCACTGCCCTGAATTCTGGCGAGAAGGTGGTCTGTAGTGGATTGTTCCGGTGGCCTGAACTACTGTGATGGAACCCATGATGCTGTCGACAAAGCACAACATGCATTTACCCCTTTAAAGCTTCCATTACAACATCAATTGCAGCAGAACATCACCACTTCCGTCACCCTTGCAACTCCACCCCCTCACAGCTGCAATTCCACCACCCACCAGAAAACCAGGGACGTGGCAAGCCCTCCCTTCGACCCAGCAGCAAGAGAGGTCGTCGGGGTGTGAGGGACTGCCTTGCAATTGTTCTTACGGTCACTCATCTTGCCAAAGTTTCAGGCTACTAGGCCATGGACGGGATTCCAATTTCAGTTCAGTTTAGTTCTTTTCTTGTTGATTTACAACTTTAATTCCCATGACTAACAAGCTTACTATCAATTAAAAATATGCATGCAAGAAAATTAAGAAGAGGGAGATAGGAAGGATACCCAAGCAATGAAGAAACACCGGCAAGGAAGAGGAGAGCTAGGCGGCTAAGGTGAGGAAGACGCCCCTACACCCGTATGTGAAAAATGGCGTCCTCTTTCAAATTTATAAAAATGAAAATGATGGCTAGGGTATGTGAAAACACCCCTAGACCCATATTTCATTTAACCAGGTAAATAATAAAATGGGTAAATAATTAATTGGGCAAAGAATATAACACGTTCAGTCCTTCCCGGACTGCGTCCCTGTTGAATTTTTTTTCCACGGTCTTTACAATTTTCATGCCCTAGCACTAATTTCCTTGGCAATTTCATTAGAAAAACAAGAATTTTAAAAAATTTAAGAATATGAAAAATATAAGCAAATTCACGTTTGATTATAAACAAAAGTTGTCTTTTGAAGGGAGTTGGAGAAAGCTCGTGTAGACTATCAAGTGAAAGTCAAACTGCCCACCATCAACTTAGGATCCACTTTTGGTCATATCCTACTATGAACAATTTTGTACACGGTCGGTCAGCACATCTTTGCAACACCCTGCGCATGTCATTGACCTGGAAGACAAGGCTGTCATTCTGACAAACCCAGCACCTGCTCTAACAAGTGGACTTATCTACCTACTTAGCCAAGCCCACAACATTGAGTCATCGGATGGACACCATGATAAACAAGGAAGGAACACACTCACCTAATTCAAATGATTAAGGAAACTATTTCATCTGCAGTAGTTGAGAAGGAAGATGCAAGGAAGTTAATACAACCAAGCTCTACATGATACTTCAACAGGGGCAATTGGATTTTGAAGAACAACTTCACCAACTCTACAACCCTTGAAGAAGTAAAGGGGGAATAAGGGGAACAAGACTAGAGCAGCCAATTTGACAAGTGATGATTGTGTTGACATACACCACACTAATTAGATGATAGGAAGTTACGAGGAAGTTGGTGAGAAATTGCTAAGAGATCTCCTGCCTCAACTCATTATATGCCCCTATTCACTCCCTAACTTAGGGATCTTCCAACCCTTTCTTAGAACCCATACTTCTTCTTTTATCTTCAATTCATGAGTACCTCACACTATCAACCAAAAGAAGAGTTGAAGACTATAAAGAAGAAGTTGTGGAAGGAAAAGTACTAGGAAGCAAACACTGCTAAAGAGAAGTTCTTGCGAGGGGCCTCATCGTCACAGATTTGCATAAATCTTCCCCTTTTCTTTCTGCTGTGTTATTTTCTTGATGGATTATAAGATGTATTACAACTCTTTCATGGGTTACATTGTAATGATCTAGGATGCATAATGGATCTTAGTTAATATGTAGTATATCTTGTTGTTTTATCCTATTACACTGGTGGAGAGTTGATTGTTTTTATATCTGTTCATAATGCTTCAAGAAAATAGCTAACTCTTGCATGGGAAAGAGATTCGATCAGAGTGCTAGAAATAGGCAGGTTGATGATGTGTTGATAAATAAAATAGTTTATGATTCTTATTGGAGGAATACATTAGAGTCGTAAATTTCCATATAGAGTAGTTGTTCGTAATGCATCAATTTGGTCTTGTTTGCATAGGAATGTGGAATGAGGCTAAGGCGGTAGATTGTAATATATAATGTACGACATTTACAATTAAACTCATTTTCCCGGGTTTCAACTCCAATCATGTGTAAATTTATACACCCCAAGTCTGTTTTCATTTAGTAAGAGAACTTTGGTTAACTTTGGCAGTTGTTTGATATCTCTATGCCCATTGCATTGTTTTCTGCATTAGAATAGTTGCACTAGTTTCTTCAATCGCTTGCTTTAGATTTGTACTACTTTATCTTTATAATTTTCCATAGTCTTTGTATTTAGCTTACAAAGTATTATGGATCGGATCTTCATGAGGAACAATCTTACTCATCACTCTATTATTTGTATGATGAGTAAGATTGTTTTTGGCGTCGTTGTTAAAGATTTGTTTTGTTTTCATCTTTGTTGATAACTATAGTTTAGAAAACATAGTTTCTACTATTGTTTCCAGATAGTATATGCAAAAGAGCAAAGTAGGACTGTTTCTTTTTGAGTAGAAATAGAAAGAACTTGTCTAAGGATCAGCAGAAAATGAAGGCGAACCATGACTCAGAATTTTTACTAGGAAAAGTTTGGAAATCAGATCCATTGGTGAGCAAGCTTTTGTTAACCAAAATCTTGTGGAATAAAACCCTGTAGAACAAGCCTTTGTAAATAAGAATATAGGCAACCAAGCAAGATTAGGACATCACAATCAGCCAATGGTTCACAATAATTGATCATTGGCAAAACATGCTCAACCACAGCTAGAGGATTTCAATCTCAGCATGTGAGGCAACAAATTCTAGTAAACAATTTTGAACTAAAACCTTTTATGTTTCAAATGTTGCAATCTATTGGACAGATTAATAGACTGCCAAGTGAAGACCCGACATGCACTTGCTAAACTTTGTGTATTCTGCAATTCATATAAGCAGTATCAAGTTACTCAATATGCAATCAGACTACAATTGTTTCAATTTTCTTTAAAAGTAGTAGTCATATGGTGGTTTAATTGACTGACATCAAACTCAATCACTACTTGCGAGGAGATGGCAAGAAAGTTCATGTTGAGGTATTTTACACTTTACAAGATAGTTCAGTCCAAGAATGAGATTAGTTTATTTGTTCAAATGGAGAATGAGTACTTCTATGATACTTGGGAGAGGTTTAAGGACCTACAAAGTAAGTGTCCCATCATGGAATTCAACCTTGGGTACACATTCAAGCCTTTTACAATGGATTGCTGAACCAAACCAAATTAATAGTAGATGATGTACGAGGAGAATCCATCAGACAAAGACTTATGATGAAACTTATGAGTTGATAGAAAATTAGCTTTCAATCACCATCAAATGATGTATATACAACAACAAGGGAAATTGTGCCAAAAGTAATATAAATGGATGTTTTTAATGCCTTATCAGATGGGGGCATTAAGCAAGCAGATGCAGAATCTACAGAAAAAGACTCAGGCCAATGCACAAATAGCATAAGTTCTATCTTGTAATTTCTATAGAAATAATCATCCATGGGATAGTGCCCATTCCAAATTGAGATAACCAACTTCATAAGTAACTATAACAAGAAGAAGAGCAATCCTTATTACAACACCTATAATCCTGGCTGGAGGAACCATCAAAGTTTTGGATGGGGAGGAAAAAACTGGTGGACAAAAACCTCAAACTCAGGTGGCCAATGGACACCACCTCTACGATTTCAACCTCAAGCACAAAATAGGATGCAAGCACTTCTTGAAAAGAAGTTGTCAATAGAAGAAATGTTTATTGCAGTTCATGCAATGTGAGAACCCTCAACTTAGTCCCACATCTAATACCTACTGGGAGAAGATCCTATTTATAAGTGGGAATGGACTAGAGATCTTTAACTTCCGGGGTACTCATTTTAAAGAAATGACTTGGCCCATTACGTTGCACTTTGGGCCGGGTCGTTACAAATGGTATCAGAGCCGACCTGGTTCCGTGTTAGATGGTCGGATGGACTAGGGACGTTGGCTAGGCTGCTGGTCACAGGATAAAAAAGGTCATGGGCTAGGGTTAGCAATGGGCCAAGATTAGAAACGTTGGCTAGGCTGCCGGTCACGGGCCAAAAAGGACGTGGGTTGGGGCTAGCAACGGGCCAAGAATAGGCATTTCGGGGACGAAATTTCCTAAGGTCGGTGGATTGTGAGATCCCTCAACTTAGTCCCACATCTAATACCTACTGGGAGAAGATCATGTTTATAAGTAGGAATGGACTAGAGATCTTTAATTTCCGGCGTACCCATTTTAAAGAAATGACTTAGCCCATTATGTTGCACTTTGGGTTGGGTCGTTACATGCAAACTCATCAACAACAGATTCAAACTAAGCATGTTTCCATCAAAAACGTGGAGAACCAGTTGGGACAATTTACCAATGCATTGAACAACCACCCACCTAGAAGACCCCCTAGTGACACACAAGTGCCTAGAAGGGAAGAGAGTAAAGAATGCAAGGCAATAGAGTTAAGAAGTAGGAAAGAATTGCCTTATCCTTATAAAACCAAAAGCCATATACAATTGAGGAAAAGGAAAATGAAGATGGATATGTAGAAGTACAAAAACAATTCCTCAATCTTAACCAACAAAATATGTTCCAAACCTCCCTTATCCTTGGAGACAATAGACAAGAAAGATGAACTAGAAATTCTAGGACTTTCTCAACATTTGCATAAACTTGACAATCAACATCCCATTTGCCGAGGCATTAGAGCAAATGCCTAGCTATGCTAAGTTCACAAAGTAGATCTTGTCAAAGTAAAAGAAGCTAGTGGATTTTGAAATAGTGACACTAAATGAATAATGCGGTACAATCTTGCGAAGAAAATTACCCCTAAATTTGAAGGATTAAGGGAGATTCATCATCCCTTACTCCATTGAGTCAAATTTATCATTCAAAACCCTTTATGATTTGGGATCTAGCAACAATTTAATGTCACTATCTATTTACAAAAAAAGGGGGTTAGGAGAAGTAAAGCCCACTAATGGAAAATTATAGCTAGCTAATATATCCTATATCTTTTTCAGGGGAAATATTTAAAATATTTTAGTGAAAGTTGAAAAATTCATCTTCCCAATCAACTTTGTAATATGAGATATGGAGGAAGATAGGGATGTCCTCATTATGGGATGACTATTCATGGCAATATGTAGAACCTTGATTGATGTGGCCAGAGGAGAACTGATTGGGAGTCAATAATGAATAAGTAGCGTTTAATATATTCAAGGCCATGGAATATCCAGATGTAACTGATTAATGTTTTACAGTCAGTGTCATCCAACAAACAGTCATAGAAGTGCAGGAAAGAAGGCATTTTTTAGACTGCTAGTGGAACACATACTAACCTCCAAAGACATAAAGGAGGAAGATGAAGAGCTAGCTGAGTTGATGGCTTGGTTAGATAACCAACTAAGGAATGGTTAAGAGTGTGAGAAGTTGGAGCTTGCTTACATAAAACTTTAATCGAAAGATAAGCATTCCATCAATTGTTAAACCTCTAGATTTGGAGTTGAAGCCCTTGTTGAAGGACCATAAGTATGTATTTCTTGAACAATCTAATTGTCTTTTTGTGAATATTTCTACATCACTAACATCTTTCTTGGAAAAAGCTTCTAGGAGTCGTAAGAGATAACAAATAATCCATTAGATAAATAATTGTTGATATTTGAGGCATTAGCCAAAATGTCTTCTTGCAAGCCAATTGTTGACGCCTCAATCCTATAATGAAGGAAGTAGTAAAGAAGGAAATACTCAAATGGTTGGATGCTGGAATCATCTATCCAGTTATTGATAGTTCATGGGTAATTACCATCCACTGTGTGCCAAAGAAGGGAGCGATAACTAGTGTGCCTAATCAGAACAATGAGTTGTTCCCGTATAGAATAGTCACAAGTTGGAGTGTGTGTATGGACTAAAGGAAGTTGAACAAGGCTACTACTACTACAAAAGACCATTTTCTTTTACCATTCATTAATCAGATATCAGATAAATTTGCCTAACAAGAATACAATTGTTTCCTACATGGCTGCTATTTTGGATATAAATCAAATAGGAATCCATCCAGAGGTCCAGGAAAAATACCACATTTACATGCCCATATAAAACATTTGCCATTTGAAGGATGCCCTTTGGACTATGAAATGCCTCAGGAACATTTCAAACATACATGATATCCATATTTCCGGACATGATTGAGGATGACATGGGAATCTTTGTGGTTAACTTGTTAGTGTTTGGAAGTACATTTGATCAGTTCTTGGAAACTCTAAACAAGGCTCCATAGATGTGAAAGTTCCAACTTAATTTTAAATTAGAATAAATGCTACTTCATGGTAACAAAATGAATTGCCCTAGGGCACAAAGTTTCAAGTAAAGGCTCTTTGAGGTGGACAATACAAAAATAGGGGTAATTAAGAAGATGCCACCACCTACCAATATTAAGGGAGTGAGAAGTTTTTCTAGGCCATGGTGGATTTTATAGAACGTTCGTAAAAGTCTTTCCAAAAATTACAAAACCACTTTGCAATTTATTGGAAAAAGATGCAACCATTAATTTTGTTGAGGCTTGTCTAGAAACATTTAATAAACTGAAGGACAAGCTCAATTCAGCCCTTATTATTGTCCCGCCAGTATAGTCACAACCATTCAAGTTAATGTGAAGGCCAGTGCATCAAAAATGTCTTCCACAACATCTACTATGCAAGTAAGATATTGAATGAAAATCAAGTAACTATACCACTACAGGGAAGGAATTATTGACTATAGTGTTGTGCACAAATTCTAATCTTACTTAACGGGCATGTAAGTGGTAGTTCATAGAGACCATTTAACTTTGAAATACTTGCTGCAAAAGAAGGAAGCTAAACCAAAGCTTGTTAGATGGGTGCTGTTATTGCAAGAATTGATCCATAATTGAAGGACACAGAAAGCCAACCAACAGAGTTGCCACCAAAAAGAAGATTTTGGTAAAGAAGACAAGGGTGCAGGAACGTCTACCATTGGTGCACTATCCATTCATCTCGGCCAAAGCAAAGAAACTACATTGAGAAACCATTTAGGGCATGCAAGTAATGGAGGAAAGGCCCTAGATTTGGATAGCAGTGGCACAGAAAAATGATGTGAAAGAAATTATTAACGGCATTGGATGGAAGAAGTTTGTGGAAAACTGAAAGAAGGTGTGCTGTAAGTAGTCAAGGACTTCTATGCCAATCTAGAAGAGAGGGGACAATGTTTTTGTGAGAGGAAAGTGGGTTGTCATATCATGTGTGGTGATCAACAACCTGATTCGGCACCAAAAAATAAAGAAGATGACTACTCAATACCAACGAAGGAAGGGTTAGACACCAATGAGCTGGTAGAAAAATTATGTCGGTCGGACAAGGAGGTAATTTGGGCAAGTGGGAAAACAACCAGAACTTGAACTTTGATGTTGGGGCACTCCAACCAAAGTGGATACATCTGTTCAAGCAAATCGGCAGTCGGTAGACCCCCACCACGCATACCTCCCACATCACTTTGAACATGACCATTTTGTTGTATGTAATGATTGAAAAAAAGGAGTTATTGCTGGTTGGATCATCCTTTATAATATGATTGACTCTGTAAAACCATCGAAATATTTTTAGTTCCAAGGCTTGATCGCTCCATTGTGCATTTATGCCAGTGTTGATGTCACAAGGAATGAAGAGAAAGTCAAGGTAGGGTTAGCTACATTTGCAACATCATCAACACAAGCACAACATAATGGAGGACAAAGGATTGGAGCCAAAATTTTGGAAGAACTTTGATTCTGATTGTAGGAATACATTAGAGTCATAAATATTTTATTTAGTGAAGTTTTTTGTAATGCACCAATCTGGTCTTGTTTGTATAGGAACATGAAATGAGGCCAGAGTGGTAGATTGTAATACATAGCAAAAGCCCTATACAATTAAACTCGCTTTCCTAGATATCTAAATCCAATAATGTGTAACTTGATAAACGTGTCAAGCCATGTTTATATTAACTAAGTGAAATTATACATCCTAGGTCTATTTTCATTTAGTAAGAGAATCTCTATGCCCTTGCATTATTTTTGTGAATTAAAATAATTGCACTAGCTTCATGTCTTCACCATCTTTGGATAAATTGAAGTAGAATTTTACTAGTTCATCTTTATAATTCTACATAATCTCTTTATTTAGCTTACTAAGTATTATAGATCTTGTTATCAACAATTCATCCAAAAACATCAATTCTATGGAGGAACGATCTAACTTATCACTCTATTACTTGTATAATGCGTTCACTTGTAGGAGGCATTAAAATAGCAACTACACTACCACACTAGTTTTGAGCTTAATTGGACATAAGGATTTTGTAGCATACAGTGATACGTCATGCATTGGTTTGAGTTGTGTGTTGATCTAGAGACACCCAGTTATTTCTTATGCATCTAGACAATAGAAAGTCCATGAGCAGAATTACCCGACGCATGATCTAAAGTAAGCAACAGTGGTATTTGCACTGAAGAGAGACATTTTCTATATATGGGGTGTCCTTCCAGCTCTTCACTGACCACAAAAGTTTGAAGTGTATCTTTATAGATAAGGGCTTGAACAATAGACAATGTAGATGTCTCGAGTTCTCCGTTGATTAAGATATAGAGATTGCCTACTGCCCTAGTATGGTGATTGTCGTTGTAGATGCTTTGATGTGTGGAGTTGGACTTGTAGCCATGGAAATAAACTATCAGGATCAAAGAGAGGACGTTACAAATAGACAGCTGATAGCAGTTATTGCCAAGTTAACAATCAGACCTGCGATTATTGGTCGCAATATATAGGCCCAAGCATATGATGAGTTGCCCGAGCAGTTGTTAACACAGGGAACAAATTCAGGGTTAGTCAAAGATTCTGACGATTAGTACAGGATGTGAGGATGGCTGTATATCTCAAACTTACTAGCACATCTACGATTGCGTGAGGACATCCTTCACAAAGTCCATCATTCAGTTTTTCGGTGCACCCTGGCTCCGTGAAGATGTATCTCAACACCGTGTTAAAAAGTCTTGTATGTCAGCAGGTCGATATTGAACACCAAAGACCAGGAGGACTACTATAGCCTTTGGCATATCTACAGCGGTAGTGAGATTGCATCGCATGTGACTTTGTCAATCATTTGCCCACTTCTTGCAATTAGATTTATGTTGTGTGGGTAATTGTCAATCACTTGACAAAATTGGAACCCCGTCTTACCCCTCTAAACAACCTATTATGTATCTTCTATAGACAGATTGTAGCGAGATTAGATAGTCAGACTAGATTGAGTTCCTTAGGATATTGTATCCAATAGGGACCCTGGACCTCATCCTTTTGGAGATCCTTCCAGAAGAGTTGGGTATTGAGACAAAATTTAGCTCGGCTTATCAACCTTAGGTAGATGGCTAGTTTGAGAGGACCATTTAGATCTTTGAGGATTTACTTAGGTTTTGTATGTTAAATTTTGGTGGATTATGGGATGAGACTAGCCGTTGGTAGAGTTCACCTACAATAATAGTTATCAAGCTTGTATTGGTATACACCATTTGAGGGCATGGCAGGCCGTGATCACTGACTTGTTAATTAGAGGGCGGTGAGCCTTTAATTGTTGGGCAAGTGTTAATTCCAGACTCTTAGAGAGCAGTAGATCAGAGACCACTGACCACTCAGGATAAACAGTATTCTATACGGCCTAGAGAAGTAGAGATGTTACCTTCGCTCTTGGATGTCTCATCTTCCCAAAAGTCTCTCTAACTAAAAGAGGTGTGAGATTAGGGTAGCGGGGCAAACTATGTCCTAGTTATGTTAGACCATTTGAGGTACTAGAGCTAGTTGGAAAGGTGGCCTACAAACCAGCTATTCCGCCAAGTCTTTTAGCAATTGTACCCAATCTTCCACATGGCTATACTGATGAAGTGTCAAATTGTTCCCAAAAGTTGTTATTAATAACTCTATCAAAGAGTTATTATTCTGTGCATTTCATGGTAATTTTTGTTAAGTTTCGAGTAAATTATATTCGTTTGTTATTAATTTCGAAATTCATTAGGTATTATTAATAAAGCAAGAAATTAGTGTGATTTTGGTGTGAAAAGTACTCATTAATATTGTTTTCATAGGTTTTGAACGATGATGTTATGAAATGAACTTGGGCATTGGAAGCGTGCTGGCCTTTTGGCTAAGGGAAAATTTTGTATGCGAACAAGTTTTGTGGTTGAGAGGAGGGTGCTTGAGCGCACTGTTCCAGGATGCTTGCACATTGACGGCCGTAATATATTTCTTCAATTGCTTGTAGATTTTAGTGGACCTCACTTGGATATTTTGGGGATCGCTTATAAATAGAATTATGGTTTATAGAAGAACACTTTTTGATGGCACTAAAGATGAAAGAAAGTGGTGAAGAAATTTGATCAGAGAGAAAAGTCTTTTTTCCCAAAAGGAGTTTTTCTTTATTCTAACTTTAATTTCTTTGTAATTAATTGTATCACATGAATTTCTTGAGTTTAGTTCAATCATTTATGGTATAAATTCCTTTTAAGATTTTCAATGGATCATAGTTGTGTGGATTAACAAACTTCAATATTCTTTTCTCTGTGATTGTTATTGTGGATCGTCTATTTTATTCTATTTTTAATGTTATCAATGGACTGACCATCTATTGTTACAACTAGAGATTTAATTTTCTTAAGAGATATAAAGATTGAATTTATCATTGAATAGAATAACCTTTATTTATCATTTTTAGGTGATTTATGTATGAGATAGATATACTCATATATCTTTGATAACTAATAAGGGCTGTGATTAAAGTGTCACTTTGTATGCACAATTTCATAGAGATTTAAAAATGGGGTGAAGTGGTAAGTTTGAAATTAATCGAGAGAATATCATAAATTTCTAAGTCTATGGCTAAAGATCAATGTCAATAATTCATAGATAAAAATTAGAAAACATTTAATATTTGATTTAACTTTTGCATGTGAGTTTAGTTTTAGTTTTAATTATCAACATAATTGAACTTTGAAATCATTTTTGCTTTAGAACAATTAACTAAATTAGTTTGAGTAATTGAGAATTTGTGGTGTTAATTTCTCTTGGATGATAATTTCTTATCATGTTTACTACTTGATTCGGCACGTATACATGCGTTATAATTTTTACATCAAGTTTTTGGTGTCATTCTGAGGGAATTAAACTAGAATTTGATTTTTATGAAAATTAGTTTGGTTAATTGTTTAATTTTTTCTCACTTCTTTTGGGTTTTGATTTTTGTTTTTAATTTCAATCAGGTACCGCTTAGTGCATAGATGGAGAAAGTGCCCAAAATCTTGAGTTGTATAACCCAGAGCATGAGAAAACATGCTGGCAATTACACAAGAAGTTCGAGTGAGTAATGTAGGGTGAGCAGAGGACTAATCCTTCGCCTCCGGTGGCCAATGACGATGACACAATGGCTCTAAAAGAGTTTGCACTTCCTATTTTGGAAAGAGTGCATTCTAATATCCTCCGGCCACCGATCGAGGCCAATAGTTTTGAGTTGAAGCCGGTGATGTTCCAAATGCTACAAACTGTAGAGCAATTCACAAGACTGGCGCACGAAGATCCTCACACTCACTTGCTTAACTTTATTGCTATTTTTTATTCATTAAAAATGAAGCATGTGTCTGAGGAAGCCATTCGGCTTTGATTATTTCCATATTCTTTGGCAGGACATGCGAGATTATGGTTAAACTCATATACACCTAATTCAATCATTTCTTGGGACAAATTAGCTAGAGTGTTTTTCCTTAAACTTTTCCAACTTCTATGATTGTTTACTTTTGTAACAATATTGCTTATTTTGTGCAGGTGGACAATGAATCTCATTTTTATGCATGGGAGAGATTCAAAGAACCTACTAAGGAAGTGCCTTTACCGTGGAATTGCACTGTGGGACATTCTACAGTGGACTCCAAGGTCAGACAAAATCCATTGTAGTAGCCACAACTATTGGACCCATAATGAGCAGATCCTATAAAGAAGCTAATGAGTTACTAGAAAAGCAAGCATCCAAATATTATAAAATGGGGCAAGATCAGGAGATGTGGAAGAAGAGTGGAGGTGTTCTTGAGTTGGAATCATTGACTGTCTTGTCTACACAAGTGGAAGCTCTATCAAAGCAAGTGCAAGCTCTGGGGATAAACTCCAATGTGAATGCGGGGAATATTGTTGCATCTAAGTGTGAGTGGTGTGGTGAAGGGCACCCTACAGAGCAATGTGTCAATAATCCTATATCAGTAAACTTTATTGGAAATTAAAACAGGTAGAAAAACAACCCCTACCCCGACACTTACAATCAAGGATGGAGAAATAACTTGCACTACTGCTTCAACCTATTTAGAAACATAATCAACAACTAAAAGAATATAAGTGTTACAGTTTGTTGGAAGAAAATGACCCATAAAATCTGTACCCCATAGATAGAATAATTCCACTTAAAGAATAGAGTTGAGAGACATTTCATTTTTCCTTGACAGATTTCCAGCCATTTGACAATGATCACATCTCTTAATAAAATGTTTGGCATCTTTATATAGTGGAGGCCAAAATAATCCCTATTGGAGAATTTCATCGCTGTCCTAGTACTTCCAAAGTGTCGGCCATGATTTGTTGAGTGACAATGATGAAGTATGGACTCCATTTCATCTTCTGGTACACATCTTCTTATCATCCCATCAACATTGTAATGACCTAGCCCAAAGTGAAACGTAATGGGCCTAAGTCATTTCTTCAAAATGGTTTACCCAAGTTAAAGATCTATAATCCATTCTCACTTATAAACAACCAGTAGGTATTAGATGTGGGATTAAGTTGAGGGATCTCACAATCCACCCACCTTAGGAAATAGGAAATTTTGTTCTCGAAATCCCTACACTTGGCCTGTTGCTAACCCCAGCCAACGACCTTCTTTGGCTCATGATCGGCAGCCCTAGCCAACATCCCTAGTCTTGGCCCATTGCTAACCCCAGCCCACAACCTTCTTTGGCCCGTGATCGGCAGCCTAGCCAATGTCCCCAGTCCAGCCCACCATCTAACACGTAGGTTGCTCTCATACCACCTACAATGACCCGGCCCAATTTGCAATGTAAGGGGCCTAAGTCATTTCTTTAAAATGGTTAACCCAAGTTAAAGATCTATAGCCATTTCCCACTTA
>JAURVB010007970.1:0-42306 GCA_033002965.1 Piper betle | reverse complement strand
AAAATAGAATGCATTGACAAACATTGTAGTTTTTATGATTGATTTAATGGGAGAAACAATTGCTGAAAGGTACACGAAATGTCAACATGAAGCCGGTGTGCTATTAGAGTAAACAAAAATGAACCAAAAATCTCATTTTTACAATGCTGAAATAACAAACATTTACAGAGTAATTTAAGAACTATAAGCTCTACTGGGCTCTTCTCTCAATTACAACAAGCTCCAAATTCCAAAAATTTATACTTGTATCCTTGATCAAAAAGCTCAAGGCCACTTTCATGGCCTGTCTTGAAAGATTGAATATTTGTGAAGAACTCTAGAAAGACTAGTAAAATCAGGCCATGTTGGAGTCTGGTTCAATCAAATGCAGATCTCACCCCTCCACGGAACAAGCATTTGAGCATAGAATTCAGCATGCTCCTGCCAACCAAGACGTGAATGAGCTGCTCAATTTTGTCTTCTTAAAAGAAGCACAAACAGCAAGAAAAGCAAGGAAAACGAAAAACCCATTTTAAAGCAGCAAAAATGAAATACCTTCAAAGCAACTATAACCGCTGCAACTCCTTGTTCTCGGGATTCATGGAATTTTTTTCTTGCTTCAGCAGGTGAAACAGAGGGAACTTTTGGTAAAACTTTTGCAACTGTAAAGAACATGATAAGCACAGTTTCAGAGTTGATAACATGCAGATCATTACCCTTTCACAACATAACATGGTAAATTTATTTGATTTATTGATGTTTAAAAACAAGATATATTAATGCAAGATACCAGTTGGAAGCATTCTTTGACTCTCTAAATTTAACCGAGTCATAGATGCTTTGACAGCAAGATGAAATACCTTAGTTTTTAGAATGTCTCACATCATCAATGAGCAAAACTCTATATCTGTCTCCACTGTTAGCTCCTCTTCTATCTCTCACCGACCAAACATCTCCTGTAAATAATGGAAAATTGTGTCAAAGATACAGAACATACATTTTTAGCAACCAGTCAGACCTCAATTACTGTAGACATCAAGATTATTATCCAAGCAAGTGAATCCAGTGAGAGTTAGCAAGACTCAGCTACAATGATGTTCTAAACCGTTGAGTCTTCTAAGTGTAGGATATGGGTACATAAAAGTTCATCAAGCAACATCAAGCCTACTTACTATGCAAGTGCAGCCAATGAGTTCTCAACAAATTCCTCTAATGATTAAGTCAACCATTGAAAACAACTACACTCGATCTCGAACATTCATACAAACAAATTAAATATTGTTGGATTCATACAAGCAGATGAAAAGAGTGAATCCCACAAAAGCAATTGAAACTTCAATTGAACATACATAAGGAGAGAACCTATTGACCAGATGAAAACAATCTGAAAGCAGCAAACATGTTTAATCAGATGGAAGATGATTTGAACCACAATTATGTAATCAACCACCAATAGAAGTCCATTGAACCACTAAAATAATAGTCAAGTACTGCACAAACTATAACATTTTTTCTAAGAAAAAATGAAAAAAAATACTCTTGATTCTTCTCAGAAACCATGCTAAACTAAGGTATGCCACAAATCCACAAAAAATACATTTGGAAAAAATCTAAAAGCTATTAAAGAAAGCATGTTTAATCAGGTGGAAGATGATTCGAACCACAATGATGAGGGGGTGCATGACGAGTCATTCTAATTATCTATTCTTGGTTAGCTTGTGCCCCCAATTTCATTGTGAGTACTTAATTAAATTCTGCAATTAAAAATAAATATATTGCACAACAAACTCCGTCAACAATTGAAGCTTTATATGGTCGTCCCTGCACCAAACTATTCAATTATCAAGTAAACTAAGATGCAACAATGTAGCTGAACAAAGTTAGCTGCAGTGAAATCCAACATGAACAGTATCTGATCTTTCTTTTCTTTTTTACCTTGCATTAGACAGAGTATAATAACTAAATTGCACGATTAAAAACTATGATATCAAATAAATAACATTATAGGGCAATGTGAGTCATATTGAAGGCAAAATGGGTAAACATACTAAGACGGAGTCTAAAATAAGCCATTCTCACGTCATATCATTTTCTGGCAGTGCCGAAATGGATAGGAAAAGATTAGAAAAAGAACTCAACCAACGGGAGGAGAGAAGAGATATATCCATTAACTCATTTATTCCATCATCAAACTGAAGTTCTATCTCTGTTTTATCTTTCGCTCTTTAACCAGCATTGTTACAGACCTGTCAACTAATATAACCATCCTGCAACCAGCAGAACTAACATTAGGGCCAAAATTAAAATTCCTGAAACTAGATGAGACTTCTAGTTGCATCGATGTCAGAAACTTCAAAAAGCAATTGTTTTGACCTCTTACCAGCTTATCATTTTCTTCTGACATTGCCATAAGTCCAAAGCAATAACAATAAGGACAAGAATTATGAGCTGAAAGTGAAGTATTAAACATATGATTCAATCCAATTTTAAATGCATGGATAAAATTACACAAATCCAGCAAATGAAAATCTCCTCAACAGACATAAACAACTGCTTACAGTTCGGTTTGCTTAAAAATGAAGTGGCCAAGGCAAAGAATGTCCACCTCCAGATAGGTGAAGTTCATTAAGAGTATAAAATGCTAACCAAAATGAGCCATCTTTGTGAACCATCCATGCACCTCTGTTTCTGGAATTGTGAATGATGAACAGAGTGAAATTGAGCCTCTAGATGTCAAAATCAGCCAATACAAATCGATACGTGATTACCTCTAAATACAAAAAAGGAACTTTTCCAGGGTGATCATAATTCACTTGCTTAAATCTTTAAAAAGAGGGAGGAAGAAGGACTTGAAGTATTCATCTTGCCATTGTAGCCCTTCCCACCAATCCTTTGTTCCGTAAATCTGACCTTGCAGTGGCCTCTTCTCATTCATTAAGCCTCTGGGAAATTTTTCTAGTTTTTGGCATTGAGATATGTGCAAACGCAAGAGGGAAGGAAAAGAGACATTGTCACTACATATGGTCGTCACTTGTGGAAGAGAATGAAGATGAAGTGATTGTAGATGGGGAAAGCACAAAGGTAATGACCTAATTCCCTCATTTGGATTCATGAGCTCTCCTTCCAATTTAGGACAATGGTATACTTATGTAAGATCTTTTAGATGTTCAAGATACTTAAGGCCAATAATATGTTTGAGGGAATCACAGTATGAAGATAGTCAAAGAGCACAGGCATTTGAGGGCATCCCCGCCTACTTGCAACTTCACTAATCGAGGGCATCGTAAAATATAGAGCTTCTCCAGCCTTTTACTTGATACGATTATTTCATCAAGTGGAAAGTCACAAATTGACAACTCAGACATCTCGTTCATGGGCTCAAGTGCTGATCCTATGTCGGCCCACTTAAAAATTGGCCACCTTCTCATGTCGAAGAATTCTTAGGGACTTGGACAACTGCTTTAGACTGTCTATGCTAGTTTCAAATATGTCAATATCTTCTCCATCACGCTTGCCACAAACCCTGAGGCTTCAATAATTAGATGCTCCAACTTGGACAAATTCCAAAGATCAGCCGGTAATATGCCCACACTCGTCACACTCAATTCCAGTCTTCTAAGCTCGTGCATATGCTCAAATATCCCATTCGGAATGTGATTGATGAAATTAACCTTGTCGTCATAGTTGAAAAACTAGTTCCTCTAGCTTACTCAACTTTCCAAGCTCCAAAGGTAACATTTTTATGGATGTCGGGACCGTATATCAAGAGCTTTCTAAGCTCCCTAAGTTGTCCTATGGCTGGCGGAAGTGAATCTAGATTGTCCTCTAAAATGTATTTGTAACACATTCAGTTTTCTCAAGTTTCCTAACTCACTTGGAAACTTTTCTAGATTAGTACCGCATATGCTAAGCCACCTCAATTCAACAAATTGTCCAACAATCTCAAATGTCGTATCAAGAAATGTAAGATTATCAATTTTTAAGATCCTTAATTTGTCCATGAATTGCAAGAAACTATTTTGCAACTCAAGTCTACTTGTCTCTAAAAATTAAGGTAGTCAAATTTCGGCAATGAGGTTGCTCCGGTAAATCATCCCCTTTGAGTACGTACATCCCATTAGCCTCCTCCCACCTATTCCTTATCTCGTCTTTTGTCAATTTCAGACGTTCACCATGAACAAAGAATTTCGATTCACCGAGCAATCCATAGCCCCATGTCCCGTATGATGTCATGCATTGTTAGGCAGTCATCATCTTTTAATTCAAGCAAGCACGCAGCCGACAGTCTATCTATAATTTCATACCCTCTATTACGCGTATCATGATAACTGCCATCCAAATCCAAAATTCCATCTCCAATCCAAAACTCTACAAGCTCTTCTCGATCAATTTCCGAATCTTCCGGATACAAACAACAAAACAAGAAACACTCCTTGTCAACGTCATTTTGTATGTTGTCGTAACTCAATTTTAAGATAGAAAATAGTCTTTCTTCAGACCCTTGAACCTTCGCCGGAGATTTTCGAAGATTATACAATGCGGCTTCCCAAGCTCCACGACTGTATTTACATGTCATGGCCCTACCAATAACGATGAGTGCGAGCGGCAGCCCTCCACATTCTTTAGCAACACTTTTAGCAAGGTCAAGGATTTGATTATGGGAGGAATGAAGGGTCTTAGTCCCAACATGTTTGGCAAATAATGCCCAGGAGTCATCCCACCCTAGAGGTTGAATTTTGATCTCTCTATCAGGCTGCATCTGTGAGCATACATCTTCTAATCGAGTAGTAAAAATTATTTTGAAGATGGATGTATCAACACTCATCCCACCCAAAACTCCAATCTCATATAAATCTAAAGCTTCCCATATATCATCAAAAAGTAAGGCTAGTTTCCTCCGGCTGCTAGCAATTGCCTTGTTTATATCCCTTGCACGTTTGTGAGGGTGTACATCCTTCTTAAAGGGTAAATCCATCTCCTCCATTATATCTTCTTGAATCCGATCGACGTTTACGATTTTTGAGACAACAATAGAGAGGACTTTGAAGTTAGAGGGCTCCAAAAACTCGTACCAAACTTTTTTTGTAAGGGTGGTCTTCCCAACCCCGCCCATGCCATAAATCCCAACAATTCCAACATCATCTTCAGTAAGAAATTTGCATACCTCATCGAAGGCTTGGTCTTGCCCAATGGAGATTGAGGACGAAATCCGGCTCCTGCCACCAGCTTGAGGAAGAGCTTGAGCAGAGGTCGATGATGTAGAAGGAGTAGCAGGAGCATATGGTCCAGCTATAATCGAATTTCCTGGCGTTTGACCTTGTGGGTTAGCTGGATCTACCCCTATGACAGAGCTACCGATGAGAAGGAGTACTTGACACTTCTGCAGGATCAGCGGGAGCAGATGATCCAGCTATAATCGAATTCCCAGGCATTTGATCTTGTGGGTTAGGCTGGATCTACCCCTATCACAGAGGTCGATGATGTAGAAGGAGAACTTGACACTTGTGCAGGATCAGCAGGAGCAGATGGTCCAGCTATAATCGAATTTCTTGGCGTTTGACCTTGTGGGTTAGCTGGATCTACACCCTATCACAGAGGTCTGATGTGCTTGATGAATCCTCGTTGCACTGTTGATCAACCCTTCTATAGTAGGGTTGATGGGAGGAGGGTTTTCCTTTCGGGTGGTTTTCTTCTTGCCAAAACGGCTGAACATCTTGTGGGGTTGGAGGAAGAAGAATTGGATGTAGGAATAATGGAGAGAAGCAGCAAAATGGAATTAAGATCTTAGTGATGATCTATAGTAGGGTTGATGGGAGTGATTTCCTTTCGGGTGGTTTCTTCTTGCCAAAACGGCTGAACATCTTGTGGGTTGGAAGAAGAAGAAGAATTGGATGTATGAATAATGGAGAGAAGCAGCAAGTGACAGATTTAGGAATTACGATCTTGGTGATGATGAAAAATGGAAAACAACACGAGACCCAGAACAGAAAGGAAGGGGAGGGCTAGACGAGGAGCAAAGGGAAAGTAGATCAAGTGTGAGCGTAAAAGTGTAGAGAATGTGGGCATATCAAGTCAATTGCGTAGAAGATGATCAGGAAGAAGTAGATCAAGTGTGACTGTAAAAGTTAAAACTGCGGTTACAAAACTTGCCCAAAGACTCAACAAATGCTTCAAAATCTGACGCTAACACCGAATTATGTGTTAAGAAGTTTGATTCAACAATGGTGTGAAGCAAACAAAGTTGAACAGCCTCTGGGAACAACTACTGGTAGAATGAGAAGCAGTGATGGCTCCATCCAGGATTTGAGAACGCAAGAACATGCAGTTACTTCTCTTTCAACCTTTGCATCTATCAGGGGAACAAGGGTCGTGCAGTGAGGGCTGGAATTCTGGCTCCACTGATGAACATGCTGATCGAGTCGAGTGATGGTATGGTGGATGAAGCTCTGACGATTTTATCTGTGCTTGCAAGCCATCAAGGGTAAGGTGGCCATTGCAAAGCCTAATGCCATTCCATTTCTTATAGACCTTCTTAGGACTGGGCTGCCTAGGAGTAAAGAGAATGCTGCTGCAATTCTCCTTGCTCTCTGTAAGAAAGAGGTGGAAATTTTGAGTTGCATCGAAAGATTGGGTGCTGTAATTCCTCTTACAGAGCTTGCAAGGAATGGTACTGATAGAGCAAAGGGGAAGGCCAACTCTTTACAAGAATATTTGACCAAGATTAAGCAGACGTTAAAGTTTTGGACAAGTGAGAAGTTTTGCTCTGTTCTCTATGATCCCGATACTAAACTTTCTTATTTGTTTGTTGGAAGCAGAATTGTGAAGTACAAATTCTGCCCGAATTTGTTTTATTCTTTCTTGCAGCCTGTAAATGTGAAGTGTTTGATTGTATTACTATCTTCAAGTTCAGACAATATTTGACTTTTGGAGAAAATAAATTCTTTTTCCAAGCCCAAAAATTAGAAGCAACCCAAAAACATGCACAGTAGTAGTCTTCACAACTCTACAGATGGGGCAAAGATCAACAAAACAGTCACACACGGTTCGCAGACATAGATGGTGGCATGGCAAGAATAGTACGGAGACATAGTAGTGCTCGAATGATGAAGCTGCATCACCAACTTCACTATCACCACATCCCTCGTTTGCCTGCTCCGCACCTTGAGCCACGGCCTGCTTCAAATTGTCTTTCAATATGTTGACTATTGATTCATTGTATTGTGCTCTATATTGCTAAGATTCAGCTTCAGCTGCCAATTGCTTAATTCTCTTGACTAGTTCCCAGTTCCTTTTGTTAATATTTTGTACCTCAAGCTCCTTTCCTCGCAACTTTTTGCCAACTCTTTTCTCGACTGTGCTAAAAAAATGGTCATACGCCTCTCTCTCATCTCTTTTATGCCCTTTGCCATCTGATTTTCCTGGTCGAAGTAATTTTGAAACAAAAAAAAAACTCTTAAAGCAGCTAATACAGTTACCTATTTTCAGTATAAACGACCAAAGAGTCTTATATTCAAATCTTGAGCAGTTCTTAATTATAAATTATAAATCATAAAGGACCTACTTGAATACTGATATAACGATTCAGGTCATCCTTCTGGCTATGAATCTCTGACTTCAGATTGTGGCCAAGAGACAAGATGGCAGGCAGCGTTGACATACTTTCACTCGCAGATCGTAACTGAGGAGTTTCTTTCATCATCGTCATAGGAGAGCCTCAAACCAGTTGGTAAGACATTAGCACTTCGGAATAGATGAAGATTTATCAACATCATCCCGAAAAAATTGTTTAAAGATATCTTAAGCTTCTGTTAATCAGCTTCTCTGTTCCGTTTGCTCAGTTTGTTTAAATTAGTCATGTGCTCATTACTGATAAAATTCACAGACTCCCGACTGCAACCAACTGTAACATTAATTTATAGCACGCCTCAATCAGAACTGATCCCCATAAATACGTCATGAATATATAGGCTAATGGGAAAGTCTTAATTCTTGAGCTAGCTTTTGGATTAAGAGAGGCCTGTGACACCTATTGAGAGTTTCCTTTGGTCAGGTCCAACAGTGGTTTCGGAAACAAGTGGTATCAGAGCCGTGGTGTTTGTCTATACCGATTATTGTTGTTTCCTTCATGAGTTCCACCTGGTGTTTGTCTATACCGTTGTTTCCTTCATGAGTTCCACCTGGTGTTTGTCTATACCGTTGTTTCCTTCATGAGTTCCACCTGGTGTTTGTCTATACCGATTATTGTTGTTTCCTTCATTCCACCTGGTGTTTGTCTATACCGATTATTGTTGTTTCCTTTATGAGTTCCACCTGGAGGAGTACCGTCTGATTTAAGGGGAGTTGTTAGACGGTAATGGTTTCGGGTCACGCCCGATGTGTGAAGGGGAGTTGTTAGGTTTATCCCACATCGGTCGTAGAGGTTGTTGGTGACTTGTATATACGCTAATGAGAAAGCCTTAATTCTTGAGCTAGTTTTTGGATTAAGAGAGGCCCGTGATATCTATTGCGAGTTTCCTTTGGTTATTTAAAGTCCTTTTATGGGACCCAAAGGGTCCAACAGTGGTTTCGGAGCTTGGGTGGGGGCCTAAAGGGCCTAACAAGTAGTATCAGTGCTTAATTAGGGCCCAAAGGGCCCAACATTATGAGCGTTCTTCTATTCAAACATGGATTGACTGCGGCTACAAAACTTGCCCAAAGACTCAATTGAACAGCCTCTGGAAACAACTACCGCCGGTAGAATGAGAAGCAGTGATGGCTCCACCCAGGATGTAAGTGGGGATTGGTCAGTCGTCAACACGCTTGTCAGAAAGCTGTTTAGCAACTCACTGGAGGAGCAAAGAGCTGCTTCCTCAGAAATTCGATTGCTCGCCAAGAGGAGCAGCGACAACAGATTACTACGAGCAGAGGCAGGAGCCATACCACAACTTGTTGATCTGTTATCTGTAGATGATTTGAGAACGCAAGAACATGCAGTTACTCTTAAGGCAGTGAAAACAGTTTCCTATTTTCAGTATAAACGACCAAATAGTCTTAATTGAAAACTTGAGCAGTTCTTAATTATAAATTATAAATCATAAAGGACCTACTTGAATTCTGATATAATGATTCAGCTCATCCTTCTGGCTATCAATCTCTGACTTCAGATTGTGGCCAAGAGACAAGATGGCGGGCAGCGTTGACATACTTTCACTCGCAGATGTAACTGAGGAGTTTCTTTCATCATCGTCATAGGAGAGCCTCAAACCAGTTGGTAAGACATTAGCACTCGGAATAGATGAAGATTTATCAACATCATCCCTAAAAAAATTGTTTAAAGATATCTTAAGCTTCTGTTAATCAGCTTCTCTGTTCCGTTTGCTCAGTTTGTTTAAATTAGTCATGTGCTCATTACTGATAAAATTCACAGACTCCCGACTGCAACCAACTGTAACATTAATTTATAGCACGCCTCAATCAGAACTGATCCCCATAAATACATTATGCATATACCACGGCAACTATAAAAAAAAAAGAAAAAATAAAAAAAGAAAACAAGGAACAGAATGCTATAAGCTTCACAAAAAGAGAGCTTGACAACAAAAAGATAAATGAGAGTTGAAAATAGATAAGGTTCATTTTCTCCTAAAGAATGCCATACAGTTTCCAAGGAATTGCAGCTGTGTTGATGCATTAGTGTTATACTGTAAGTCGCTGACATCAGGGAACACAGGAAACATAAGATTATTGTTCTCGTCCCCAAACATCTTCCTGCAAGCAGAAATACAAGCTTCAAGTAAAAAATGTACAGATCATGTTTGTCTTACAAGCAAACATACACATCCATCTGCAGAGGACTAGACAGAAGAAGTGGACTATGAAACTGTTTCAAGGACCAATGTTACTTCTCAGGGATGCTCAGATGGAACCTCCAAATAACAAATGAAGTTAATCCCATTGCATTACCTTGCAACTACTTGAAAAAAAAGGAGTCCTTCAAGCAGACAAAATAACCCAACTGCAGCAACAACGAACTATATTACTACATAATATAAAGTTAAATACATAGTAATTTTGTTGTGTAATTTGTTCATTTTTTTTTGAGATGTAATGTTTCTAGTTAATCATGTATATAAGAATTAAAATATTATAGTATACATAAATAATGTTGGTTGATGCAAAAAGTTTTCAGTAAAATAAATTATTTTTAGTGTAAGATTACAATCACAATAAATTAATTAATGTTTAGAAAATTAATTGTTTGTATTCTACGTGAGTAATAAATAAAATGCATACTTTTACGTTACATTTTAAAGATTTTTACTAGAAAAGAATGATATTTATTTATATTTCTAGTCAGTCCTGGAGTACTCTGAGTTCACCAGGCTTCTAAAACAATGAAGCGATATTTTAGCACCACTCCTGCCCATATCTAATACGTTTGACACATTTTGGTCAAATAAACTATCTCCGCATAGCATCTCTAGTGCAGTTTTGTGATGGTCTAAGACACTCACCCTGAAAAGAGGACAGGAAAGTATTTTCTGAACAATCTCTACATATAAGCAGACATTGTTAATTAATATAGAAGACATCGCCGTCATATTTGGTGCATATTCCTAAAAACCATTTAAGGAAAATAGGGAATCATAACTGCTGAAAATTCTATCTATTTGTATAGTCTGCAGATACATGTAAGCATCAGACCTTTTTACTCTGGATGATATTTCCCTGACAAAACCAGAAGGACCAACAAAGTCCAGGAGGTAAACATCATCAAGCTCATTTAATGGAGCTGCTCCAGCCTGAAAAGGCATCAAATTTCAAGTTAGACATTGTATGGGGAAATGAAGAACAGATTAAGAAAATAAACAAATAAACCAATCACATCAACTGCATCAAATTTTAGGATATCAAGCAAAACTAGAAAGAAACCAATATAGCAAAGTTATTTTCTACAAAGCAACCATATCAAATAGTATAATTTTTTTTTCACAAATTGTACTAAAAGGCCAAGTCAATTTCCAAGTCTATTTTAACAGATAAATGGACCAAGATTGGAAAAGAATGTTATGACAACCTGCTTATCACTCACACATCACAAAACCAACCAAAACATCAACAATTAAGAAACCTTCATAACACCAACACCTCAATCTAAAAAACAAACACCAGATGATTCCTTTAGAAGTTTTGATAAACATAAAGATTATGCAACAACCAAAAACAACAAAAAACATCACCAATCAACAAAATCATAAATTAACCAACAAAAAAAGATGTGTTTTAGAAGAATTACTGATTAAAAAAAAGAAGAAGAAAAATAAGAACTTGGGAGGACACTTGACATGAAAAAGAAGCCATATAGAGTTCATTGGAGCGAATTTACACCTATCACGTCAAAAGACTTAAACTTGGCACACAACAAAAAGCCAACAATAACATCAACAATTAACCAACATTCAACCAAATCCTTTAAAACAAAAACATCATCAGTCAACCAGATCAACCAACGCCATCAAATCACTAACGTACCAATCAAAGACCAACCTTCTCCAAAACTTGTAACAGAGCCATCATTTTGAGTTATTGTAGCAAACAGTAAAAGTGGAAGAAAAATAAATAGGGGAGTGACCCCTTGCTCCTCCCTTCTAGTTTTTGTAAGATTTTTCTTGTTATTTATCAATTACTTTCAATTCATACTATATCTATCAACCAGCAGATAATAAATATAGTATACATACAACAAAAGAACTAACAATAACATCAACAATTAGAAAAACCACTCAATATAACAGAAAAACAACATCTTGGAAGGATTTTCTCAAAATCGGGGAGAGAGAGGATGACCTGATGGGATCGTAGACGGTGTTGGGGAAGAAGGAGACGGGGAGAGAGACGGCCTTGAAGTAAAGGTGGGAGACAGGGCCACGAAGGCGCCGTTGGGGCATGGGTAGTGGTACAGCACCGCCGTCATCCTCCTCGCCGCCGTCGTCACTGTAACGCCGGCGAGGAGATGGCGCGAAACAGAAGATTTGAGAAATTGTGATGTAATTTGTAAATTTGTGTCTAATGGCATGTGTAGTAAATTTGTAGTTAGATACAAAATATGTACAGAGCCATCATTTTGAGTTAGTGTAGCAAACGGTAAAAGTGGAAGAAAAATAAACGCTAACAAGATGGCTCCTCCCATCTTGTTTTGGTAAGAATTTCTTGTTATTTGTTGATTACTTTCAATTCATACTCTATCTATCAATTTCTCCCCAAACAAATTTGGTAGGAGAGCTTTGGTGAGTCTCCCTGTATCTCTTATTGAAAATGCAAAACTTGAGCTTCGGGTTAGGGTTTTACCTATTTCTTATCTTACCCGGTTCAGGCTAGTCTTAAGTTGATTTAGCTTTTAGACCTTGAATACGTGGTATAGATGATCATATAAACATGTTATAGAGGCAAAAATATGTCCGATATACGGGTAATAGCTTTAATTATATTATAGTAGAGCATAATTTATCAACATATATTTGAGGTGTATGGGTTCTTACTTGTATTCGCTCATAATTTTAGGGCTAGATATAAGCCGTTGGCGCATTTAGTATCCGTTTAGATTTTTATCCGTAGTCTTATTTAGGCTTCGAGTCAATTTTGACTTTTACGTGTGTCAATTTAAGTTTTTGGACCATATATATATATAGGAAAAAAGATTCTTGTACTCCAGCATAGCCATCTTGGCTGTGCTGGAGTTTGATCTTGGCCGTTGGATTAGCATCCAACGGCCAAGATAAAAAAGGGGGGGCGGCTGCGACAGGGGACTGGGGGTGCGGCACGGCGGGGTGGCGGGCAGGGGCCGAGGGGTGGCGGCGGGGGCCGAGGGGGCGCGGCTGGGTGGCAGGGGGGACCGGGGGGGGCGTTGCGCGGCAGAGTGGTTTTTAAAAATAATAAAATAATTTCGTAACAATAACTTCACTCTATCCTGACGCGAGTCAATATTATGAAACTAATTTTTAAAAAATAAGATAATTACGAATTAAGTTTTTATTACATAATTATTTTACTTTTTTTAAAATTAGTTTCGTAATATTGACTCGTGTCAGGATAGAGTGAAGTTATTGTTACGAAATTATTTTATTATTTTTAATTTATTTTGTAATAAAAACTTGACTCGGTCCCGTGTAGAATTACAAAATTATTTTTTTATTTTTTAAATTTAATTCGTCATATTGACTCGAATCGGGCCTTAGTCAAGTTTTTATTATGAAATTAATTTATTTTTTAAAAATTTATTTCGTAATAAAAACTTGACTCGAGTCGTGACCGAGTAAAATTTTAATTACACTAATACCCTCCCCTGTTTTACTGCCCCCCTCTGTTTTACTCCCCCACCGAACTGCCGGCGACCTCGTCGCCGGCCGCCCGCGGGGGGGGGGGGGCGGCAGGGTGGGGGCGATTGCCGCGGCGGCGTGGGTGAGGGGATCGCGGGGTGGGGCGGCGGCTGCGAGCGGAGGCAGGGGCGAGGGCGGGGGACGGGGGTGGGAACGTGGGGGGGGCGGGGAGGCAGCAGCTGAGTGCGGGGCGGGGGGAAGGGCCGGCGGCTGCGAGCGGGTGGCAGGGCAGGACGGCGGGGCGAGGGCAGGGTGGCAGCCAGCCGGGGCAGGGGCGGCCGGCGAGGGAGAGCTTGGCGGGGGGCATGGGAGGTTGGCGGGTCGGGGGCAGAGGAGGCCGGCGGGCCGGGGGCGGCGGTTGGGGGCGGGCTCGGCCACGGCGGGCGGCGGTCGTAGGGGGTCGGTCGCGGGTGGCGGTGAGGCCGCGGCTGTCGGCGGTCGTGCGGCGGGCGGCCGGAGCATGGAGATGGTGGGTGGGTGGGTGGGTAAGGGGGAGTTTGGAGGGCTGCTGTGGGCCGTTGGATCAGATCCAACGGCCCACAATGAGCAGCGTATGGTGCGCTGCCAACAGTGGGCAGCGCACCATATCATTTCTCTATATATATAATACTCTAAGTTGGCTTGACTCGGTCCAACTCGGCCTAGTTGACTCAAAAACTCATTTTTGGTTGCTTTTTGTCCATTTTTTTCCATTTCCAGTATTTTGAGACTTCCTATATTAGTTTAGATGAATATTTACATGATTTAACATGTTTTTATATTATGAGTATTTTTATTTACTTATTATTTATTTATTGATTGATATATTTATTTATACATTGTTTGATTTATCTCTTGTTATCTATTTATTCGTTGTATGTGATATATGCTTGTATGATTATTGACCGTTACCGATGATATATTTACTAATTAATATTAATCTTATTCATGTTTATCAAATTTTATTTAATTATTTACTTGCACACTTGTTATCATTTACCCATGTTTAGATGTGTTCAAATATTTGATAATTATATTGTTATTATTAATGATTAATTGCTATTAACTATTTATTTATCCTCGTGTTATATGTGTCAACATTTACTCGCATTTAGTGCCAAAATCATGTAGTACTATTTATATTATTATTATTATTTGATTAATTTATTATTTGTTATTATTATTTCTTGATTAATGTATTATTTATTATTATTATTCTTTCATTGATAAATGAGTTTATTTACTTAATTGGCAATTAAAGACTTATTTAATTATTATTTGTTATTTATTTACCTATTTATTTTCATTCATGTTTAGTTATCATTCATTATTGTTGTGATGTTTACTCGTGCATCTATTATTTTTATTTATTGTTATTTTATTTATTTGACTTGTTTTATTTATTTGTTTGTTTATTGCTTGTCATGTCCCGATTTGCATGTCAAGTGTTTATTTGTTATTTCATTTGTTCTTGTTGTTATTGTTGATGTGAGCACACACCACGACCATGTATTATATAGAATTCTCAATCTTTTGTTAAGTAGTAGGTTCCAATATAGGTTCTGGAGTCCGAGCTCGCCGTCGACGTGCTGTCGCGCTTGGAGGTTGGACCTCGGGTCCGTTAGGACTCTTCTCAACTTGATTGCTCGACTCCATTGCTGTTTGATGTCTAGATCGTAGAACATGTTAAGTAGTTATTTTATCCGACCTCACTTAACACGAGCTATCTAGACGTATTTTACTTTCGTGATTAATAACCTTCAAGGATGAGATGCCTCGTGTTATTTTCGAACTTAGCTCCGCTTCACATTGCCTTCGGGCCTATTTATATGATTCCCTTCTCAGCCCTGTATATAGTTTTTGTCGAGTTTTCAATGAGCCAAGAGTTGGTGAATTTGACTTTGTGTATACCATGAGCGGGAACATACGCAAGCCACAACGGACTTTGGATTAGTGACATCTCTACTTCTTGAGCATCTTTACACCGGGTGAGGCATATAGTAGACGACCATTGTTGTGTACAGCGCATATCTAGACTTGCACCTTGTTCGTAAGTTTTCTCTAAAAGCCCTTACTTTGGGATGAGTCAATTCCTCGGGTGTGAACCCTGACCTTGAACGTGTACCATTCTAATCATGGGTTATTAAAGCCCACTTCGCTAAGCCCGTTCACACCGAATGAGACAATACCTATAAATAAATTATAGTAAGCTTCTCCTCAATATATAAAAACATGAATCAAAATGTAAAATCATTAATTGATTAATATCACTATATATATCTTTCTCTTTTTTTAAAAAAAAAGCTCAGTTATTATATATCTGGTGATTAGAAACTAGTTGTCATACGTTTGAATTCCATGCAAAGTTACTTGGCTTAAATATGCTGCCATTTGACCCCGTGTCCGGGGTTTTGTTGTCCTACCAAGGGCCTCTAGCTCTCGTATGTGCCTCAAGGTGGCGCACCCACGGCAAGTCTCCGGCGACCTCCTCCAAGTCCCACCTGCCGGCGATGACGACGACGGTAGGCTGTCCAATACCGGACATGGTACCGGTCAAGTACCGTATGCACCAGACATGCAGTGGATGGAGTTGTATGATCAGAGAGAGGAGCGGGATATGCTGGCCATGGTATCGGCGTTGACCCATGTCATATCCAGTGACAGGCTCGATGATTCTCCAGTGGTCGAGGCGGGTCATCGCAGTCGGAGGGCGCCTCTGCTTCACCTTCTTGGAGTGGGCAGAAGCGAGAGCGGGGAGCTGTCTGAGTCGTTCATGAGGTATTTTAGAGCTCTTGGCGATTCACCAATATCATTTGAAGAAGGTACCTACAACATGATTAAGCTAATTTAAATTAATTAACATCTTTATTTAGCCAATCAATCCATATTGCACCTAAGTTAGTAGAAAGTCTGATCTAGTGAACTAGTTATCCATTACAAGCATGCAATTAAAATTGAGCTAGGCCTTCAAAAACATATATAATTGACTTTTGCCGGTGTCAATCTAGGATTTCCGACCACACACACACAGCATATATATATATACATATATTATATACCCTAAGTGGACCCCACTTGGCCCACAAGTTGTTGGACGTCTAAATTGCACCATGTGGCAAGATCATGGCTGCCTACGTCAGCCGTAGCTTCCCCTCTAATTTTCAAGGATTTTCTCCTACAATCTAGAACTATTTTTAGCCCTAGTGCCGTCGACAATTTGGGCCAACGCCGGCAAGATTCCGGCCACCAAACTACCACCATCGCGTCCACCTCGCAGCCGGCTATCTACCCTGGCCAGCTCAGGCACCAACGCCATCGCGTTGGCTGCTGACAGAGGTATTTTGATCACCAAATTTATACACCGCCACTGCCTTTCCAGCCGTTTGCCAGCAGGAGCATCCTCCCTCCGACAAGGTCAACTGCTAGATAGCTTCCCCATGCCGAGACTTTCCATTTGAGCACAACACTGACCTCGACCATGGCCGCATTCGTCGCCAGCGACGTCTTCACTTCCAGCGGCATTCTCGTCACTTCCCGGCCATTTTCTACCGAACCAGTAACCTAACTTCGTCAAACCTCAACTCAAACACCTTCCCCTTGACCTCCTCTATCGAACGCGACTGGCGATAGCCCCAACCCTGCCGCCGTCGACATTTTTTGGCGACGCGCACCGCGAGCCCTTTTCGCATCGTGTGTGTGTGTGCCTAGTTTTGTTCGATGTTTGTATGTTTGCCCACACCCATGTCCTTGTCTACGACACAGCGAGCCCATTTAGCTCAACCGAGGCAGCTTAACCTGGACCGATTTGACTTAACTTGACTAGGTCCAACTCAGCCTAGTTGACTCAGCAACTCATTTTTTGTCATTTTCAACCTGTTTTTGTCTGCTTTTTTGCTGTTTCCGGTATTTCGAGACTCCTTACGTTAGTTTAGATGCATATTCACATAATTTGACATGTTTTGATGTTATGAGTATTTTTATTTATTTATTATTTATTTGTTGATTGATATATTTATTTATTCATTATTTGATTTATCTCTTGTTGTCTATTTATTCATCGTATGTGATATATGCTTGTATGATTATTGATCTATGATATATTTATGTATTAATATTAATCTTATTCATGTTTATTAAATTTTAATTAATTAATCATTTACTCGCACACATGCTATCATTTACTTGTGTTTAGATGTGATCATCTATTTGATAATTATATTGTTATTATTCATGATTAATTTCTATTAACTATTTATTTATTTGTTTGTTTGTTTACCGATTTATTTATTTATTTGTTTACTAACTAGTGTATGTATCAATATTTACTCGCATGTACCGGCAAAATCATGCAGTATTATTTATATTATTATTATTATTTCTTAATTAATGTATTATTTATTTATTTATTATTCTTTTATTGATAAGGGAGTTTATTTACTTAATTAGCATCTTCACACTCGGAGAGGCGTGGAGTAGACGAGTATTGTTGTGTACAGTGCATGTCTAAACTTGTGGTATCAGTGGGTACTGAAGGGGAGCGCCTGAGAATACTCGGTCTTTATGCTCTGGGCTAGGAGTTATATGGACGTTTGGAGAGGGCTTATGATATGTGTTTTTCCCGAGGGTGGGACCAGTTATTGACAAGAGAGGCATTTGCCGAGAATGGCATGACACCAGTTAAATTCGGGATGTTATTTAGTCTACAACTTGATGGTTTCTTAGTAGATGCCCTTTGAGTATTCCCATAGAGTTATATATTAGTTTTACTTCCTCGTGGAAGTCACTTGCTACTTGCAGTTTATATTAACTATTTTCCAGGCCAATGGCACTTGTAGCTAACGTTTCTTTGTTATATATGTATGTCTTATGTTCTTGTGTGTTGGGTCGACATTGGTGGAAGGACAGATAGTTGCTACACACACTTGTGCTCAGCGTACCGTTGTTTTTGTTTGTGCTTTTGTCTGTAATGTGTGTTCATGTATAGTTTGTTCAATGTATTGTGATGTATGCTCGAACTAGCTTATGTTATCAGCATATCAAACATGGTATCAGGTCTCTTAATGAGATGCTCAAATTTCAATTTCAGTAGTTATTTTAATGTATTTATTACCATATTTATTTATTTATATTTTGTTCTTGTCACATGTTGAATGTTCTAATGTCACGTCATGACACGTAGCTTCTTATTAAATTGTTGCACGTATCTATTCATCTTTTCTTGTTGAGTGTTAGTTGCGCATGTAGTGGTGCCTTCTTTTCTCGATATGTCAAAAGGGTTATTTTAGCCTATTTATCATTTGAGTCTTGCAGATTAATCGATTTAAACGTGATTCAACTCGATCGTAACAGTTCTGATACAGTTTTTAGGTGAAGGGGATTTGGGGTGTAATAGCATATTTTGAAACACATGTTTTTTTTCCTTACTATTTCATATTTGTCCATTGAAATGAGTACCTATTCAGGTGTTGCCACATTTTGCCGAGTTAAGTCAGCATTTTCAAGTACAGAGCCAGCAGTGCCGCTTGCAGCAGAAGAAGGTATTACAGGTCTGCTAGATAATTCTTCACGAGATGGTGTAATTTCTGGAATTGGTTCGCATGAAATGGGTCTAGAGACTATAGACATAGAAGGCGTTGAGACAATCACGAGAGAGGAACTTCTGAAAGTTGATAATGAAGGACGTTGTGTTATTACTAACCATGGCCATTTTGGTAAGTGCTGTTATATGCAGTTATCGTTCTTGCAAAGATATTGATCATATAAGTAAGTGCTCTGTTATGACTTATGTCTGCCAAGTATTTGGTTTACATCATGTCTGATTTCCTTCGAAAAAATAGAACAATTATGGTTTAGATTCTTATTAGTATGGATTGTTAACAATGCAATCTGCCACTCTTTTATTTGGGCTGTACTTCAATTCACTAAGTTTAGGTTTTACATGTCGTTTCATTCAATATGCTTAACACGTTGTATTATATCACGACATCACAAAAAATAGAATTTAATTTTAAAAATATATTTTGACTATAATTTATTATATTTTGTTTCATTTTTGTTGTATTTTAGTTGGTTGATTCTCTTACTTTTCATCTCAAGCCAAATTTGAATTCTCCTCTTATTGATAAATAAAAGTAGAAGAGTAGATACCTCATGCACATGTGTTTTAGTTGCTCCTGTTCTATTCATGATGTTGAATCTATCATCCATCTGTTCAAAAATTGCTCTGTAATTGCAAGGCTACTTTGGTTTGAAGTAGTGGCAGTAAGTTAGACCATTTATATTCCATCAGGAGATTTTCTCGGAAAGATTTTTCATTTGGCTCAAAGACTTTCAACTGCACGTGCTTCATTTTTACTAAATGCCATGATCATCAAGGGAACTGTGTGCCTCTACAAAAATTGCTTGATGTTTGGTAGTGAGATTATGCATATTTCCTACTTTCTTCTAAGATTGAAACAAAAGATAATTCATAGTTATCGTGTGGGTCTTTGCTTTATAGTCCTCAACTTTAGATTTTTGCTCCGTATAGTTATCGTGTCAATCTACCCTTACTGTTCACTGCCGTAAGACTCATTGTGCGTCTGGCTTCTCCTCCCCAATTTAATCTGACTTTATTGAGTCTGGATCCTCCTATTTCCCAGGCAATTTTTAAGAGATAACTAGATTATCTCTATATATAGTCCTATGCACATCCACACGTCAATAAAAAAAAGGGAAGGAGATTTCGCTATACCTGTACAAGCCAACTCCCTCGCCGGTATTTACCGGAACACAACTGGTTGTGTCACTCATTTGCCAGAAATAGAAACTTGAAGAATCACGTTGTGGTCGATATCCCAAGGTCGGCGACTCTGCTTCATTGTGACTGTGGGATGACTAATTGAAAAGGTATAAAGGAGCTCTTTTAGAAGCTCCAATCGGCAGTGATTCATCGTCATGATCTTGCTCGAACAAGTGGCTGTGACGACGGGAAGACCACAAGGAGAGGAGGAAATGAAGTCTTTTCCTAGCTCAATCGATGGGATCCCCTCAAGGGACCCCTTGTTGCTTGCAAGCAGCAGGTAGTCGGCGACCACTAGTCGTTGACCCTCCACAGACGGTGACGGGTATTCCTAAATATTAGGGATTCCAAATCTGTTCAGGAGATTGTATCTCCTAAACGTGTCAGTGTAGACCTGTTTCCAAATTCACTCCCAAGCTAAACAAACTGATAACTAAAATAATCGGCCATGAAATGGACAGCCCATGTCTCTCATGTTATGTGCTGCTATAAGAAATTTGTTATAGCAAGTGTAATAGCAAATCCCTTCCCATGATCCTAATACAAGGCTTAATATTCATTGTTAGTGGGGTAGCTTCATTCTCAAATAAACAAAAGTCTTGTCATTGCAGTTACAATAGATGAACTTAGAATGTTTGTGGATGTGATTCAAGGTTATTAAGATCATCAATAAAATTATTTAAACATGAAAGGAAATGCCTCTTTCTTCTTCGCCTAATCGCCACAATGCACCAAATTAGTGGCTTGACCGGATAAACATAAACTTGCGTAAAACATTTTTTTATTTTTCATATATGGTGGACTTTGATCATGTAACCTAGAAGTTAAATTGTTGAATCACGATATAATTTACCATTTTATAGTGGTTTTAATATTGACTCTCAATGTGTTTGTGTTGGTTCATGAGTTAGAATAAACTCAAATGCGAAATGTGCTTGACTTGAAGACAAATTAAGTGAGTTTGACTCGAGCTTATTCAACTCAATTAGCAAACATAATTTCCAAGCCTCTGGTTCATTATATTAAATTTACAAAATAATTTCTTCAAGAACTGTCTTATCATCTAGTTATATTTCATTTTCAAGACAAAATCTTTCCATACAGAATCAATCTCTTTTGATTGAGCTCCTTGTCCTAAATAAAAATTTTCCCTTGTAATTGTTTTATATTTACAAAATACAAATCAATATTTCCGGGAACAAGTAGATCTTTATAAATAAAATCCTTCTATCGACCATAATTAACCAACAATAATATGTTCGATAAATCCTTCTCAAATTCAATTAATTCGATAAATAGATAATAGTTATATTCCATTTTGTCTAAGTTTACGACCGCAGTTCGTGAACTTGGTACTTACAAGGAGCTTCTCCCTTCTCAGGTTTCGTGAAACTTTTAGATGCTTTCTCATCTCCTTTAAAATGCTGATAATAGTGTGTAAAGTTGTATACAATTTTCATGTTGCCAGTTGGAGCAAATGTTAGCTGATCCCCTAACCCAGTTCATGAGCATGGACTTGCAAGAAGTGAAGTGAATCCCTTTTCAACTGGCCATTTTGATACCATTTTTTTGTTTCGTAGTAAAAAAGGACCAAACCTCTTTTCTTATTTCTTATGATAAGTGAATGAAAAAGAATCCTCGTGTTTGGTTTTATGATATGCTTTAATTAAATAGAGAGCCTAGTTATGATATCCAAGCCCCGATTTCCCGATTTGGGATAAGGTGAAAGAAGAAGAGCCCGTGGTGGTGGTGGCGGTGGTGGTGTGCGTGAAACTTCGATGGAGATTTTTGAAGATTATACAATACGTCTAGCCAAGCTTCACGACTGTATTTACATGTCATAACCTTACCAATAACGATGAGTGCAGCGGCAGCCCTTTACATTCTTCAGCAACACTTTTAGCAAGGTGGAGGATTTCATGATGTGACTGATCCCAACATTTTTGGCAAACAATGCCCAGGAGTCATCCCACCCTAGAGGTTGAATTTTGATCTCTCTATCAGGCTGCTCTGTGAGCATACATCTTCTAGCCGAGTAGTAAAAATTATTTTGACAATGGATGTATCAAAACTCATCTCACCCAAAACTCCCATCTCATATAAATCTAAAGCTTCCCATATATCATCAAAAGGTAAGGCTAGTTTCCTCCAGCTGCTAGCAATTGCCTTGTTTATTTCCCTTGCACGTTTGTGAGGGTTCGTTAAACTTTGAGATGCTTTCTCATCTCCTTCTAAATGCTGATAATACTGTGTAAAGTTGTCTACAATTTTCATGTTGCAGTTGGAGCATATGTTAGCTGATCGTCTAACCCAGCAAGAAGTGAAGGTCACTGGTTTTACTCCATTTCAGAAGCAAGGAAAAAATTTGCTTTCTTGGAGTCTATTAGAGCAGCTATGGGTGCCCACCTTAGATATTTCAAGCAGGTACATGGCAGTGGTAGATTTTTCCATTGAAAAATTTTCTATGATGTGGTCAAATAATATAATAATATAATCTTTATATTATATTATATTATATTATATTATATTATATATACACTAATAAATTTAATTGTAACTAGTTATATTTATTTATATATAATATAATAATAAAGAAGTGAGATAGTTGAGATGGTAGGTATTTAAGTTAATGATCTCAAGGTTGTGAGACTAGTTACTTCTGACTTTTAATGAAGCCAATTTCTTGAGCTTGTCAAAATTGAACTTTTGCAATTCTTTATGGGAAGAAGTTCTTCATACTTTTTGCAATTCTTTATGAGAAGAAGTTCTTCATATCCAAGATGTGAGGTATTGCATGATGGACTTCCTATTAAGGGTGAATGCCATCTATTTTTTTGAGGTTTTACTTAGCTGAGGTTTCTTCACAATAAAATGTATGGAGTTTTGCTTACGAGAACTTTTTTCTATTTTTATTTTTATGGGAATTTATGATTGTAAAAGTTTTTATGTCTGTGAGTTTGCTATTTCAGCCTGCAACGTTGAAGGGTCATGCTCTGGTGCAATTGAGATGTATTAATTTATTAATAACTATTTCTAGAAAAGGAACCATAGAAAAGGATTTTCTTTCATGCAATACATTAATATAAATATAATGGAATTAGTCCTTGGAGAAGTATCATATTGTTGAATATAAGTGGCTTTTATGGTTAATTGTGTCTGCTATGTTTTCCCCTTGAGTTTATTGTGGACAAAATCCTGTTAGAATTTCACATCGCCAAGAAATGTACAAGGCAGAAATATTTTATTTCATGGTGACTTATTTTATTGTCTCAATTTTAGTAGTGGAGTTTTAGCCATTGGGGTTAAACAACCTATCCTGAAAGATAATAGTCCAATCAAGGAGATGTGCATTCAGTTCATAGTAATCAATGGGGTTGCTATTAGTATTCATTAAGGGCCCGTTTGGTTGACATGAAAATAATGTAAATGAAAAAATAATTTTAAATGAAACAAAATGCAATGAAATAACATGAAAATTTTAAATATTTCTTTTACATGTTTAGATAATAGGAAAATAAGATGAAAATGAAATATTTTCATCTCATGTTTGTCTCCCAAAAATTTCCCCCCAATTTCAAGAAAAGTTACTTTGTAAAATTTTTCCGTAGACCTGCTTTAATTGAATATAAAATTTTCTTTAACTAAATATCACCACAACCAAATATGAAGAAATTTTTGATCTCTAAATTTTACAATTCTTTCATATATGATTTCAAAAAACAACCAAATATACCCAAAGTTTGTTTATCTTGGAAGGATACTCTGTGTTTTTTCTCAGATAGAGACACATTTTTCGTGATACTTAACTGTAATCTCCTATTTGGCAAGCTATGGAGAGACATTAAGGGAGCATACAAGCACCTTGTGACATCTGATTATGATTCCAATGCGACCTATGAAGACTTGGTAGTTGGTGATACCTATCATTCATGTGACGTACAGGACAGAATGAATAATATAAGTACTGATAAACATTACGATCCACAGGCTTGTCATTTGATAGAATCAGGCAATGCTGCTTCTTGTATTCAATGTTGTTCCCTATTGCATCTTGCATGCATGGGGAGGATCTTGCTTTGATGGAGCTTCTTTTACAATTTGGTGCAGATATTAATTGGCGCGATTTCCGTGGAAGAACCCTCTTCAACATTGTGTTGCAATGGGAAATGATTCATATGTTAAATATCTACGTAGAAGGTAACGTACATGTTCCAGGCACCCAGTCTGACAATGCCAAATATTTATATGCTGTTATGATCACAATTGTTATTTTATCACCCCTGATTTTGTTGATTTACCAGTGATATATCCATTTATATTAGGTACAATGTTTATACTTCGTTGGGAGTAATAGTTGTTGCAATCCTATTATAAACCTTCTCACATAATGATATTATGTCTTATGTATTAAAAGATTCGTGATGGTTGTAGATACATACCCATCTGGCTTCATATTCTGCTTTCTCCTAATCTTTTATGTATTAAAACATCAATTGAACATACATAAGGTGAAGAATCTATTGACCAGATGAAAACAATCTGAAAGCAGGTAAAGCAAACATGTTTAATCAGATGGGAGATGATTTGAACCACAATTATGTGAATCAACCACCAACAGAAGTCCATTGAACCACTAAAATAATAGTCAAGTACTGCACAAAGTCTAACCTTTTTTCTAAGAAAAAATGAAAAAAAATACTCTGAATTTTTCTCAGAAACCAAGCTAAACTAAGGTATGCGACAAATCCACAAAAAATACATTTGGAAAATATCTAAAAGCTATTAAAGAAAGCATGTTTAATTAGGTGGAAGATGATTTGAACCTGACAATGACGAGTCAATCTTATTATCTATTCTTGCTTAGCTTTAGAAAAGAAAATAAAAAAATCTATCTTTTAGAATGTGCCCACAATTTTTGATAAATAAATGTATTATTGGGAAATACATTGATTCTATTATAAGATCAATATTTTTTATATGAGTGGTAATCTACTGTATAACTCTAATATGGTTACAATGTCTTATTAACTTTAAATAAGTCACCCACCCATTAAATATCCTTATGATAATTTCGTTATTTCAAGAATAAATAAGTAATTTTTTCAAGTTTTTCTAATTATTCATTTGTTCTGACCTTCCGACCACTTATTTTTCTTTTAACATTTCTTTTAATCATTTAGCTGTGATCAAACTTATTTTAAGACTCTTATACATCTATTTCCCTCAAAAATCTAATCAGTTGGTGATATGTAGCATCCGAGTTCAAATTTAAGTAATCCGGGATTGGATCACTGGATAGCAGCCAAAAAAGTCATAAGATATCTTCAAAGAACAAAACATTACATGCTTATATATCGGAAGCCAGATCAACTCGAGATCATTGGGTATTCTGATTCCAACTTTGCTGGATGCCAAGATAGTCATCGATCTACTTCTGGCTATGTCTATCTGCTTGCTGGGGAGCTATTTCTTGGAGGAGTGCTAAGCAGACACTCATAGCTTCTTCCACTATGGCAGCTAAATTTATAGTTTGTCATAAAGCATCCAATCATGGAATATGAGTGCACGGCCGATAATAATCTTAATGTTCTTATTGTGTTTCACTCATGAAAAAGATTTTTTATATATGCAAAAATAAGACTGTATTGACAAACATTGTAGTTTTTATGATTGATTTAATGGGAGAAACAATTGCTGAAAGTTACAAGAAGATGACAGAAATTAACCAAAAATCTCATTTTTGCAATGCTGAAATAACTAACATTTGTAGAGTAATTTAAGAACTATAAGCTCTAATGGACTCTTCTCTCAATTACAACAAGCTCCAATTCCCAAAATTTATACTTATATCCTTGATCAAAAAGCTGTAAGGCCATTTTCATGACCTGTGTTGAAAGATTGTATATTTGTGAAGAACTCTAGAAAACTAGTAAAATCAGGCCATGTTAGAGTCTGGTTCAATCAATTGCAGATCTCACCCCTCCACGGACCAACATTTGAGCTCCTGCCAATCAAGACGTGAATGAGCGGCTCAATTTTGTGCTTAAAAGAAGCACAAACAGCAAGAAAAGAAAAGAAAACGAAAAACCCATTTTAAAGAAGCAAAAATGAAGTACCGTCAGAGCAACTATAACCGCTGAAGGCATTCATGGAATTTTTTTCTTGCTTCATCAGGTGAAACAGAGGGAACAACTTTTCGTACAACTTTTGCAACTGTAAAGAACATGATAAGCACTGTTTCAGAGCCGATAACATGAAGATCATTACTCTTTCACAACATAACATGGTAAATTTTTTGATTTATTGATGCTTAAAAACAAGATATATTAATGCAAGATACCAGTTGGAAGCAATTTTTGACTATCTAAACTTAACCGACTCCTAGATGCTTTGACAGCAAGATGAAATACCTAAGTTTTCAGAATGTCTCACATCATCAATGAGCAAAACTCTATAACTGTCTCCACTGCTAGCTCCTTCTTTCATTCCATCACGGACCCAATATCTCCTGTAAATAACGGAAAATTGTGTCAAAGATACAGAACATACATTTTTTGCAACCAGTCAGACCTCAATTAGTTTAGCCATCAAGATTATTATCCAAGCAAAGTGAATCCAGCTTGCATCTTGATGTCAGAAACTTCAAAAAGCAATTGTTTTGACCTCTTACCAGCTTATCATTTTCTTCGGAACTTGCCATAAGCCTTGCAACCAGAGCACTAACTATAAGGACAATAATTATGAACTGAAAGTGAAGTGCTAAACATAGGATTCAATCCGAATATTAAATGCATGGCTAAAATTATACAAATCTAGAAAATGAAAAACCCACAAACACACATGAACAACTGCTTACAGTTTGGTTTGCTTGAAAATGAAGTGGCCATGGCAGAAGAGTGTCCACCTCCAAAGTAGTGAAGTTCATTAAGAGATGAAAATGCTAACCCAAAATGAGCCATCTTCGTGAACCATCCATGCACCTCTGTTCCTGCAATTGTGAATGATGAACAGTGTGAAATTGAGCCTCTAGATGTCAAATCAGCCAAGACAAATTGATACGTGATTACCTCCAAATTCTGAAAAAGGAACTCTTCCAGGGTGATCATAATTCACTCGCTTAAATCTTCAAAAGAGGGAGGAGGTAGGACTTGAAGTCTTCATCTTGCCATTGCAACCCTTCCCACCACTCCTTAGTTCCCCAAATATGACCTTGCAGTGGCCTTTTCTCATTCATTAAGCCTCTAGGAAATCTTTTCTAGTTTCTGGCATTGAGTTATGTTCAAATGCAAGAGGGAAGGAAAGGAGACATGGTCACTACATATGGTCGTCACTTGTGGAAGAAAACTAAGATGAAGTGATTGTAGATGGGAAAGCACAAGGTAATGACCTAATTCCCTCATTTGGATTCATGAGCTCTCCTTCCAATTTAGGACAATGACTTATTTTAAGATCTTTTAGATGTTCAAGATGCTCAAGGCCAATAATATGTTTGAGGGAATCACAGTTGAAGATAGTCAAAGAGCACAGGCATTTGAGGGCATCCCCGCCTACTTGCAACTTCACTAATCGAGGGCAATCGTGCAATATAGAGCTTCTCCAGCCTTTTACTTGATACGATTATTTCATCAAGTGGAAAGCCACGAATTGACAAGTCAGACATCTCGTTCATGGACTCAAGTGCTGATCCTATGTCGGCCCACTTAAAAATTGGCCACATTGTCATGTCAAGAGTTCTTAGGGACTTGGACAACTGCTTTAGACCGTCTATGTCAAATATGTCCATATCTTCTCCATCACTCTCAGGATATCGATGTTTAGATGCTCCAACTTGGACAAATTCCAGAGATCAGCCGGTAATATGCCCACACTCGTCACACTCAATTCCAGTCTTCTAAGCTCGCGCATATGCTCAAATATCCCATTCGGAATGTGATTGATGAAACAATCCTTGTCGGCCCAAGTTGGAAGAACTAGTTCCTCTAGCTTACTCAACTTTCCAATCTCCAAAGGTAACATTTTTATGGATGTCGGGCCAGTTATCGAGAGCTTTCTAAGCTCCCTAAGTTGTCCTATGGCTGGCGGAAGTGAATCTAGATGTCCTTTAAATTCTATTTGTAGCACATTCAGTTTTCTCAAGTTTCCTAACTCACTTGGAAACTTTTCTAGATTAGTATTGCATATGCTAAGCCACCTCAATTCAGTAAATTGTCCAACAATCTCAAATGTCGTATCAAGAAATGCAAGATTATCCATTTTTAAGATCCTTAATTTGTCCATGAATTGCAAGAAACTATTTTGCAACTCAAGTCTACTTGTCTTAAAAATTAAGGTAGATCAAATTTCGGCAATGAGGTTGCTCCGGTAAATCATCCCCTTTGAGTACGTACATCCCATTAGCCTCCTCCCACCTATTCCTTATCTCGTCTTTTGTCAATTTCAGACGTTCACCATGAACAAAGAATTTCAATTCACCGGCAATCCATAGCCCCATGTCCCGTATGATGTCATGCATTGTCAGGCGTGACAGCACCTTTTAATTCAAGCAAGCACGCCGCCGACAGTCTATCTATAATTTCATACCCTCTATTACGCGTATCATGATAACTGCCATCCAAATCCAAAATTCCATCTCCAATCCAAAACTCTACAAGCTCTTCTCGATCAATTCTCCAATCTTCCGGATACAAACAACAAAACAAGAAACACTCCTTGTCAACGTCATTTTGTATGTTGTCGTAACTCAATTTTAAGATAGAAAATAGTCTTTCTTCAGACCCTTGAACCTTCGCCGGAGATTTTCGAAGATTATACAATGCGGCTTCCCAAGCTCCACGACTGTATTTACATGTCATGGCCCTACCAATAACGATGAGTGCGAGTGGCAGCCCTCCACATTCTTTAGCAACACTTTTAGCAAGGTCAAGGATTTGATTATGGGAGGAATGAAGGGTCTTAGTCCCAACATGTTTGGCAAATAATGCCCAGGAGTCATCCCACCCTAGAGGTTGAATTTTGATCTCTCTATCAGGCTGCATCTGTGAGCATACATCTTCTAAACGAGTAGTAAAAATTATTTTGAAGATGGATGTATCAAAACTCATCCCACCCAAAACTCCAATCTCATATAAATCTAAAACTTCCCATATATCATCAAAAAGTAAAGCTAGTTTCCTCCGGCTGCTAGCAATTGCCTTGTTTATATCCCTTGCACGTTTGTGAGGGTGTGCATCCTTCTTAAAGGGTAAATCCATCTCCTCCATTATATCTTCTTGAATCCGATCAACGTTTACGATTTTTGAGACAACAATAGAGAGGACTTTGAAGTTAGAGGGCTCCAAAAACTCGTACCAAACTTTTTTTGTAAGGGTGGTCTTCCCAACCCCGCCCATGCCATAAATCCCAACAATTCCAACATCATCTTCAGTAAGAAATTTGCATACCTCATCGAAGGCTTGGTCTTGCCCAATGGAGATTGAGGACGAAATCCGGCTCCTGCCACCAGCTTGAGGAAGAGCTTGAGCAGAGGTCGATGATGTAGAAGGAGTACTTGACACTTCTGCAGGATTGGCAGGAGCAGATGGTCCAGCTATAATCGAATTTCCTGGCGTTTGACCTTGTGGGTTTGCTGGATCTACCCCTATCACAGAGGTCTGACGTGCTTGATGAATCCTCGTTGCATTGTTGATCAACCCTTGTACAGAAGGGATGTTGGAAGGGATTTCCTTTTGGTTTTTCTTTTTGCCAAAACGACTGAACATCTTGTGGGGTTGGAGGAAGAAGAAGTGGATGTAGGAATAATGGAGAGAAGCAGAAAGTAACAGATCAAGTAAGATGGGGGGGGCGGGCTTGATGATGTGCAAATGTGAGGAGAACGAAAGTAGATGAAGTTGGCTGTTAAAAATGTAGAAGAGTGGACGAATCAAATCATTTGTGAAGAAGAAGAACAGAATGAGTATAAGAGCTTAGAAGTTGGTGGGAAAAATACAAATATATTTTCTCTTGAGACTGAGTTATCGAGGGATAAATATATACATATAGAAATATTTTTTTCTATAAGTGAAGACAAATAACAACAATCTGTTTTCTTTTTAAATTTGGCCGAGTCAATCTTTAAGAACAAGACAACCTTCCCCCATCAACTCTTTGTCTCACTAAGACGTAACTGATTATGGTTATGTTAAAAAACAAACAAACAATTTAATCTTTGAAATTAAAAAAGTGATGGAATCAGCTCTAAGCTCCTTACTAAATTCAACTGCTCATAGCACAATCCAAAAGCTAAAAACTACCTTTGAAAAAACATAAAAATTTTTTTGTTTTGTAGTAAAAAATTACCAAACCTCTTTTCTTGTTTCTTATGATAAGTGAAAGAAAAAGAATCCTCCGTGTTTGGTCTTTTGATATGCTTTAATTAAATAGAGAGCCTAGTTATGATATCCCAAGCCCCGATTTCCTGATTTGGGATAAGGTGAATGAAGAAGAGTCCGTGGTGGTGTGGTGGAGGAGGATATAGTGACACAGTGATCAAGGCCACGCGTATGGTACATATATGTATGTCATGATTTTATAATTAAGGACAACCGTTTCAAATAATTCTAAATTAGTGATAACATTTGTAGTAATAATTATTTATGAGTAGTTTTGATAAAAGAAAGGTGGATATGTGAAGTGAATAAGTATTCTAAGATGGGTTTCTTTTTCCAATGATTTTTTTAATTTCATGCAATAACCTATTATAGCTTTTGTAAAAAAATTCTTTTGTAACATTAGTGTAATTTAAAGTGGTAAAGATATAATGTTATTAATGTTCGTGTTTGCAGGCTATGATCCTTGGTGGGACTGATACCACTTCGGTCACCCTAGCTAGAGCCGTCTTCTTCATGCTCACTAAATGTCTTAGAACACATCCAAGCGGAGCTGGACACTCATATTGGAAAGAACCGGAATGTGGATGAATCGGACATTGAGTGGAACACCCCGATTCCGGTTCACCTAAGAAGCGGATCAGAACGGTTACAATCAAGTCGAGGAGTCGAGTCATGTCTAAAATACTTTTTTTGCCTATCTTTAACATATTATTCAGCTTTTAGAAAAAAGAACATATCATTCGAGAAAAAATTAATGCCTTTAACATAGCCAAACTCTAAACTCACTTGAATATAGCCAAACTCTATAAAAGAAGACAAATGACAACAATTTTTTTTAAAAAATTTTACCACGTCAATCTTCAAAAGCAAAACAAACTACCCCATCAACTCTTTGTCACACTAAGAGGCAAGTGATTACGGTTATGATGAAAAAAAAAACAATTAAATCTTTGAAATTAAAAAAAGTGATGGAATCAGCTCTATGCTCCTCTCTAAATTCAACTGCTCATAGCACAATCCAAAAGCTAAAAACTACCTATGAAAAAAATAAAAAAATTTTGTTTCCGAGTAAGGCGACTAATTCAATTCATTTTCGTAAACAAAAAACAGTCAGCTTAAACAAACATGATTACTACAAATCACGACAGTTTTCTATTGTTTCTTTCCTTATTCTATTTCCTAATGATCGTCATCTTAAATATAATTAAATAACCGTTATTACAAAGTACCAAACCTCTTTTCTTATTTCCCATTATAAGTGAAAGAAAAAGAATCCTCATGTTTGGTCTTATGATATGCTTTAATTAACTAGAGAGCCTTGTTACGATAACCCACATTCCGATTTCCCAATTTGGGATATAGGTGAAAGAAGAACCCGTGGCGGCGGTGGTGGTGGTGGTGGTGGTGGTGGTGGTGGTGGGGGTGGGGGTGGGGGTGGGGTGGTGTGATGGAGGATATAGTGACGAGGTGATCAAGGCCAAGTGTATGGTGAGTTTTTTCCCACAATTTTGTTTTAATTACAATGATTTTTTAAAATTTAAATTGTTTGAACGTATATAAAGGTAAAATATCTAGGATTATATTGGATGGTGGAGAGTACTAATGACATAGGCTAGGGTGCTGGCCATGGGCCAAATAAGATGTATGCTAGGCAGTTAGTCACAGGTTAAGTATGAAAATTTTGATGACAAAACCTGTTAAAATAGGTAGATTAAAACACATCTAACATGTCATAGGGTAAAATTTGGAATATTAATATAGATGTCCCTGTCAATAATTTTATAGTTGAGGACGACCAAGTCAAATAATTCTAAATTAGTGATAAAATTTGTAGTGATAATTGTTGACATGTGAATTTAAATTGAGTATTTATTTACGAGTAGTTTTTATAAAAGAAAGGTAGATACGAGAAGAGAATAAGTATTCTATGATTTTTTTTCAAATGAATATTTTTTATTTCATGCAATAATCTTGTATAACGTAAGTGTAACTTGCAGTGGTAAAGATATAATGGTATTAATGTTTGTGTTTGGAGGCTATGATCCTTGGGGATACAGATACCACTTCGGTCACTGTAGCTGGAGCCGTCTTCTTCGTTCTCACTAAATGTCTAAGAACGCGTCCAAACGGAGATGGACACTCGTGTTGGAAAGAGCCGGAATGTGGACGAATCGGATATTGAGAACCTCGTCTACCTCCAAGCCATGACTGAAAGAGGCAGACTTTGTACACGATGTTACGGAGACCTGCATATTCTGTGCCTACCCAATAATTTCCTTCTTGAAGGTCTCCGTTACCTGATTGATGAAGAATTAGAAACAAGGGATAACAATTTAAAACAAATAATAAGCTAAATTGGACAGTTCCAAAAAAGAAAAGAAGCCTCCTAATGCTGTTGTGAGGTTGCTGATTGTGTGTGAGTTGGGGTGGGGGGTTGTGTGTGTCAGGTGAGTGTGTGTGTGCAGGATTGCCTTAAAGGATGTGAATAAAATCACTTTGGACTGATGATGTAGTAGTTGCAATTGTTAGAATGGTCTCGTATTTATTGTTGGAATATACATAGGCTCTACCTTCCTGGAGGCACCCAACTGTCTGTGAACCTGTGGAAGCTGCAGATGGCTCCGAGTGTACGGACCAACCCAACAAAGTTCACTAAGTTTGGAACCTGTGGAAGCAGCAGGTGAGTGAGTGTATGGACCAACCCAACCAAAGTAGCCTCTTGTTACTTCAATTCACTAAGTTTAGATTTTATATGCCGTTTCATTCAATATGCTTAACATGTTGTATTATATCATGACATCTCAAAAAATAGAATTTAATTTTAAAAATATATTTTGACTATAATTTATTTTATTTTATTTTTGTTATATTTTGATTGGTTGATTTTCATACTTTTCATCTCAAGCCAAATTTGAATTCTCCTCTTATCGATCAATAAAAGCAGGAGAGTAGATACCTTATGCACAGGTGCTTTAATTGCTCCCGTTCTATTCATGGTGTTGAATCTATGATCCATCTGTTCAAAAATTGCTCTGTAATTGCAAGGCTACTTTGGTTTGAAGTAGTGGCTGTAAGAGGCTAAGAGCTATACATTAGACTGTTTATATTCCATCAGGAGATGCCATGATCTTCATGGGATCTGTTTGGCTCTACAAAAATTGCTTGATGTTTGGTAATGAGATTATGCATATTTCTCACTTTCTTTTAAGATTGAAACAAAAGATAATTCATAGTTATCATGTCAATCTTTGCTTTATAGTCCTCAACTTTAGTTTTATGCTCCACTAATATTCTAAATTTATTGAAGTCGTTTCATGCGGTACAACTTTTCTTTGTTGATTTATGGAAGTTTTCATACACATAACGATCTTATGTTGGATGTGTTAGGTGAATGGACGAAAGGAATTTAATAACAACAAAATATAAATGTGAGGACAACATCACTCTTTTATTTAATAAAAATATTCATGAAAAACAATTTGTAACTTAATATCACGTCTAATATTTTATAGGGTAAAATTCGGTATATTAGTAGGGATGTCCTGTCATAATTTTATAGGTGAGGACGATCAAGTCAAATAATTCTAAATTAGTGATAACATTTGTGGTGATAATTGTTGACATTTGAATTTAAATTGAGTATTTATGTATGAGTAGTTTTTATAAAAGAAAGGTAGATACGAGAAGAGAATAAGTATTGTAAGATGGATATATTTTTTTCAAATGAATATTTTTTATTTCATGCAATAATCTTGTATAGTTTTAGAGAGAGAGAGAAAAATCTTTTGTAACTTAAGCGTAACTTGCATTGGTAAAGACATAATGGTATTAATGTTTGTGTTGGCAGGCTATGATCCTTGGTAAGACAGATACCACTTTGGTCACCCTAGCTGGAGCCATCTTCTTCGTGCTCACTAAATGTCTTAGAGCACGTCCAAGCAGAGATCGACACTCGTGTTGGAAGGAGCCGGAATGTAGACGAATCGGATATTGAGAACCTCGTTAACTCCACGCCGTTGTTAAGGAGACCCTTCGGTTTACTCCGACCGCACCCTTCATTGTGCGACAGGAAGCCACCGAGGAGTATTTAGTGGCCAGATATCGGGTTCCGGCAGGCACACAACTGTTTGTGAACCCGAGTGTATGGACCAACCCGACAAGGTTCGACCCTGCCCAATTCCTCATGGACCACTCTCATGTAGAGCCAAAGAGCCAGCATTTTGAATACATTCCTTTTGGTCGGGAAGGTGGTCGTGCCCGGGCATCGTGTTCAGCTTGCAGGTCATGCACCTTGCTCTTGCCAGGCTTGCCCATGAGTTTCAGATGGAGTTGGTCGGAGATGGACAATCGGACTTGAAGGATAGGTTAAGCCTTGACATGAAGGATAGGTCAAGCCTTGGCAATCCCAAGGCAACACCTTTGGAGATCTTGCTCTTCCTTCTCACCTTTATGATTGAATAAAAATGAAGGAGTAAATGATAATTTGATCTGCTATAAGAAATTTGTTGTAACAAGTGTTATAGCAAATCGCTTCCCATGATTCTAATACAAGGCTTAAAATTCATTGTTAGTGGGGCAGCTTCATTCACAAATAAACCAAAGTTTTGTCATTTCAGTTACAATAGATGAAGTTAGAATGTTTGCCAATGCTCTTCAAATGTTGCTTCAATGAATTTAATCAGTTAGTAGGACTACTGAGTTTCGACTTTGATTGTTGTGCATTTGATTCAAGGTTAAGATCATCAATAAAATTATTTAAACATGAAAGGAAATGCCTCTTTTTCCTTTGCCCAATCGCCACCATGCACAAAATTAGTGACTTGACCGGATAAACATAAACTTGTGTAAATTTTTTTTTCATATATGGTGGACTTTCATATATAGTGTGTAAGTTGTATGCAATTTTCATGGTGCAGTTGGAGCATATGTTAGCCGATCCTCTAACCCAGTTCATGAGCATGGACTTGCAAGAAGTGAAGTGAATACCTTTTCAACTGGCCACTTTGATACTAAGGAATTCAGGTAAATGCCCTTGCCAATGTTGAAGCAAGGAAAGCATTTGCTTTCTTGGAGTCTATTAGTGCAGCTATGGATGACCACCTTAGATATTTCAAGCAGGTACATGGCAGTAGTAGATTTTTCAATTGAAAAATTTTCTATGATGTGGTCAAATGTTCCACGTTCTATCTTCGGATGTACATATTACTTTACAGGGAATATGAATTGTTGAGTCAGATGGAGCCATTTGTTCATGAGGTGAAACTTACATCCTTGCCCTTGAATTATATGTAACATTTCTTTTCTGTCCATAGGTTCAAATTTTAGGTTTGTAAATAAGATCAGGTTTTGACATTTGTTCGTCAATCAAGAGAAATGGCCAACAATGAACAGGATAAGCTTGCACAGAGAATTCAGGAGTTTAGGACCCAGGCAAAACTAGATAATTTGAGGAATTCTAGTAATATGGAAACTTCAGCTAGCAGTGACAACTTTCATGGAGTTGGTACGAGTTCCTATAAAGAAATTGAAGCACTGATGCAGCCCACAGCAAATGGAAAGGTATGACCTTGGGTGGCAATATAAACCATTAACGGCTGCTTATGTTTGGCTTTATTATTTTGTCATTGCAAAATATTTTAGTATCTTTCATTTTCTTTCGAATTTGAACAGGATAGGATATTTTTGGTAGCGATTATTGAAAAAGAATCAATCTTAATAGTAATCTACAAGAATGTGAAATTTTTTTACTATTTAGATTGCTTGGTTACCTTTAGCTAAAGCCTTGTGCTGTCTTGTGTGCTATGTTGAAACAATCAAGCAAGGATATCTTCTTCAGAGATCATCAAGTTTAGGAGGAGACTGGAAAAGGAGGTTTTTTGTGCTTGACAGTCATTGACCGCTCTACCACTAACGGACAAAGTGGAGCAAGAATCCAGTAAGCTATTTATATTTTTACTTTGCCCAAAAACTTATGAAACTACATTGCTGAGCAGATTACTGTTGTTTTCTTCAACATGCAGCTAATTCTCATCAATCTTCAGGCATGTCAGAACATGGTGGGGTTTTTGGCAGATTCAAATTCACCCAACCGGGGTATCATCTCAGGATGAAGAAAACCTTGGTTGTTGGACTGTTTATCTGCGGACATCTATCATTAAGATGGATGCAGAGCAATCTGATTTTCGTTTTTGCTTCAGAATTATCTCTCCCTTAAAGACTTTTCTCTAATGATTTGAGTTGCTTCAGAAAAAAACGCCATTACTTTGCAGGTCTCTAAAGAACTTTTTTGTTTTGTTTCTTCTGGAAATGTGGGACACTATAATAATAATCCTGCTGCTTTTAACAGGCAGAAAATGGAGCTGATCATAAAGATTGGGTTGATAAAATTCAACGAGTCATGCTTCACTTCTGAATTCTCCTTTTCATGATCAGGTGGTAATGATCATGGAAGCACTGAATTTTATTCTAAGTTCCTGCTATTTTGTGTGATGACAGACACTTATTTACTGTATTACTTAAATCATATTCTATATATCTTGTGACTGTTTTACAAATGTGTTACTAAGAAATGACAAAAATGATTATTAAGGATTCAATGTATGTTAAATAGGTTCCCTTTCAAAGACTGGACGTTGATACGAACAACTTGGTTGAAAGCGAACCTGAATATTTATTTACAAGAGGTGATACAGATGAGGCATTAGAAGGGATATAATAAGAGAATTCTTAGGGAATTCCTGGTAATAACAATTTTGCTGAATGTGATGCTCTTGAACCTGAATGGGCATCATTAAATCTTGGAATTTTGTTGTGCATTGAATGCTCAGGGGTGCATCGGAATCTCGGTGTTCATATTTCAAAGGTGAGAAATTAGTGTGCAAACAAAGTATGCATTATCTATCTTATTTAGGCCTTTGGCCTAGTTTTAAGTCAGCCTAAGCAAATATATATGTGCTGGTGAGATCACTCACACTCGATGTCAGAGTTTGGGAACCCACCAACTTGGACCTGTTTCATGCTTTGGGTAATGCTTTTTGCAATTCTGTATGGGAAGAAGTTCTTCAAATCCAAGATGTGAGGTATTGCATGATGGACTTCCTATTAAGGGTGAATGCCATCTATTTTCTTGAGGGTTTACTTACCTGAGGTTTCTTCAGAGAGCTTTGTTTTCTATTTTATTTTTTACATAATATATGATTGCAAATTTTTTTATGTCTGTGAGTTTTCTATTCAGCCAGCAACATCTCGAGGGTCATGCTGTGATTGAGATGTACCAATTTTAAATAACTATTTCTAGGAAAGGGAACCATAGAAAAGGATTTTCTTTCATACAATTCATTAATATAAATATCATGGAATTAGTCCTTGGATAAGTATCCTATTATTGTATATAAGTGGATTTTATGGTTGAATGTGCTGCTATGTTTTCCCCTTGAGTTTACTGTGGACAAGATCCTCTTAGAATTTCATATCGCCATGACACAAATTTTTTTTTCAAGGCGGCTTATTTTATTGTCTCAATTTTGCGTGGAGTTTTAGCTATTGGGATTAAAAAACCTACCATGAAAGATAATATTTCAATTAAGGAGATGTGCATTTCGTTCAAGGTAATCAATGGGGTTGCTATAGTATTTATTAAGGGCTTCTTTTGTTGGAATGAAAATAGTGTAAATGAAAAATAATTCCAAAGGAAACAAAAATTTATGAAATGAAATGAAAATAAGATGAAAATGAAATATTTCGTTCCTATATTACTCTCTTAAAATTTCCCCAAAATTTTTTTATTTTTTAAAGGAAATTTTTATTTCCAAATTTTACATTTCTTTCATATGATTTCAAAACAACCAAACATACCCTAGGTTTGATTAACTTGGACGGACACTGGTGTGTTTTTTGAGATAGAGACACCTTTTTCGTGATACTTACCTATAATCTCCTATTTGGAAAATTGAACAGTATGTCGACAAGATGCTCATTGTGAAGCCTCCATCTGCATCTGAACCTTCTCTGGCGGCTTCTATTTGGCAAGCTGTTGAGAGCAGTGGCATTAAGAGAGCATACAAGCTCCTTGTGACATCTGATTATGATTCCAATACGACTTATGATGACTTGGGAGTACAGGACAGAAAATTCACGAAATAAAGGTCTTATATAACTCATTGGCAAAGTGTACATAATAACCAAATATGAATTAACACTTTGGCTTATAAGGATGCAGAATGATTTAGCATAAACAGAATACTCGCCCTCTAGAATGAAGTATACACCATCATTGTGCTCCCCTTCTCTCACAACATAATCACCTTTACCTACAATAACCAACACCAGCATTTTTCAAAAACTATATTATACCTCAACCAAAACAAACCTCGAAAGTAAGATCGATTCAAATCCCGCACTCATGGGACATTATTTGGCACAATTAAACGAAATATTATAGATTAACAAAGCTAATCACAGATTCTGTTTCTTCTTATATGCCTTCCCTAGTTGAAACCAAGCTCATTCCTATGAACTAATAACCCAGTGGTAGCAAAAAGGAAAAATTGTACAGGGCATATGATTAGAGATCCTGTTTATATTACGTACAACGTTTATACTTCGTTTGGATTAATAGTTGTTCCAATCCTTTTGTAAACCTTCTCACATAACGATATTATTTGTCTTATATATCAAAAGATTCATGATGTGGTTGTGTTAGATACATACACATCTGGCTTCATAATCTGCTGTCCTAATCTCTTATGTTCTCAACCTGATGATGTTCTGTATATACTTGATGACACCCAGGGGAGCACGGCCGAGTTAGGATTTTAACACATAAAATCCCGAAATACCATGTTGTGTGTTTTGACAAGGCAAACCATTAAAGGATAAACGATAATGACACACAAAATTTAATCGTAGAACCTCCAAAATAGAAGGGAAATCACAAAACCATCCACTATACAAATAATGGGCACATACACATCAAATAAAGCCGATACAGCCATCGGACAAAGCCGGTACACCCATCGGACAAAGCCGGTACACCCATCATCATCAAGAGTACGAAACAAACTCTTGGCATACAAGAAGAACCCATAACTTGTGAGGAGAGGCTCTCCCTTCTCTAAGTAAAACCTCATAGTGAAACTCAATATCACACACTTTTCAAATTATACTCCCTTCAGCTCTATTTCACTCACAATACAACTACATATATATATAAAAAAGAAACCAGCCTCATAGATACAAAGAGCTAAACACTAAATATTTTTCATCTTCCACAATTCTACTCGAATTCCTCGTACCTCTTGGAATAACTCCATGTCTTTATAATTCTCCATGTAGTTGCATATCTTCTCATATTCATCGTATAATGAGGAACTCCCAATAGGCCGATGATTAGAGATGGAGGTGGCCAGACTGCATTGGAAAGAAGAATGGAGCAAATGGGTGCAATAACTGATGAGCAGTTATTTCTTTTTCTCGCAAGTGCTGAATGTTTGAGGGACTGCATGTAAGTTGCTACTTTTTTGTAGTTTTCAGCTCTTTCTGGTGTAGATAAAATTATGGATATAGGGAACTCCACAAAAGAAAGATGACATATTTGAGTGATGATGCTAATGTGTATCCAGAAGATATATTTGTAGTCGGATAGCTGCCTGCCCAGTTTATAAAGAATTCAATTTTAGTGTTTAAAAGATTTCTCAGTTCTGCAGTTAGCACACAGCTAGCCACTTCCACTAAACATAGAGGTTTTCGGCAACCTCGTAGAGCTCTTTCAGATCACCTGGTTCCTGTCATAGAATTCGTACTTCTCTTTTATATTGGGTAAAAAAAATGAATTGATGATGTTTCTGCTGCTTGAAGTATTCATTATGTTTTTGCAAATTATTCATTGCCTGTTATGTTTCGGATCTTTCTTTTTCTTATTTACCTTGCATTAGACAAAGAAAAACTAGTTAATGGTAGTTTCAAGACCATATTGCAATATTTTGTTGTGTTTTTCTTTCAGAATCTCAAAAAGAGCACCTAAAAAGTTGGTCAATATACTTCGAATTCAAATTGTCTTTAGAACTACATATGTTTGCCAAAAGATGTATCCAGTACACTGATTTAATTATTCCATCATCAATCTGAAGTTCTATCTCTGTTTTATCTTTTGGTCTTTAACAAGGATTGTTGCAAACCTGTCAACTAATATAACCATCCTACAACCAGCTGGACTAACATTAGGGACAAAATTAAAATTCCTGAAACTAGATGAGACTTCTTGGTTGCATCAATGCCAGAAACTCCTAAAGCAATTGTTTTAACCTCTTACCAAATCACCATCTTCGTCGGAAATTGCCATAAGCCTTGCATCCAGAGCACTTACTATAAGGAAAATTAATATGAACTGAAAGTGAAGTGCTAAACATGGGATTCAATCCGAAATTAAATGCATGACTAAAATTATACAAATGTAGCAACGGAAAAACACACAAACACACATGAACAACTGCTAACAGTTTGGTTTGCTTGAAAATGAAGTGGCCATGGCAAAAGAGTGTCCACCTCCAAAGTGGTGAAGTTCATTAAGAGATGAAAATGCTAACCCAAAATGAGCCATCTTTGTGAACCATCCATGCACCTCTATTCCTGCAATTGTGAATGATGAACAGTGTGAAATTGAGCCTCTAGATGTCAAATCAACCAAGACATATCGATACGTGATTACCTCCAAATTGAAAAAGAACTTTTCCATGGTGATCATAATTTACTAGCTTAAATCTTTAAAAAGAGGGAGTAGGTAGGACTTGAAGTCTTCATCTTGCCACTGGAGCCCTTCCCACCAATCCTTTGTTCCCTTAATCTGACCTTGCAGTGGCCTTTTCTCATTCATTAAGCCTCTGGGAAATTTTTTAGATTCTCGCATTGATCCATGCGCAAATGCAAGAGGGAAGGAAAAGAGACATTGTCACTACATATGGTCGTCACTTGTGGAAGAGAATAAAGACGAAGTAATTGTAGATGGGGAAAGCACAAAGGTAACCTAATTCCCTCATTTGGATTCATGAGCTCTCCTTCCAATCTAGGACAATATTGTATTGTAAGATCTTTTAGATGTTTGAGGGAAGTACAGTTCGGAGATAGTCAAAGAGCATAGGCATTTGAGGGCATCCCCACCTACTTGCAACTTCACTAATCGAGGGCATCCTAAAATATCGAGCTTCTCCAGCCTTTTACTTGTTAGGATTATTTCATCAACTGGAAAGCCAACAATTGACAACTCAGACATCTCGTTCATCGTCTCAAGAGCTGATCCTATGTCTGCCCACTTATAAATTGGCCACCTTTTCATTACAAGAGTTCTTAGGACTTGGACAACTGCTTTAGACCACCTATGGTTAAATTCAGCCAAGGTGGATATTCGTCCATGTCAAATTCATCCATCCCTTCTCCATCACACTCTGCCACTAACCGCGAGGCATTGATAACCAGATACTCCAACTTGGACAAATTCCAGAGTTTAGCCGGTAATATGCCCACACTTGTCACACTCAATTCCAGTCTTCTAAGCTCACTCATATGCTCAAATATCCCATTCGGAATGAGATTGATGAAACAATTCATGTAATTCTCGAGTTGGAAGAAGTAGTTCCTCAAGCTTACTCAACTTTCCAAGCTCCAAAGGTAACATTTTTGTGGATGTGGGACCGTATATCACGAGCTTTCTAAGCTCCTAAGTTCTCCTATGGCTGGTGGAAGTGAATCTAGATCTCTTTCATATTCTATTTGTAACACATTCAGTTTTCTTAAGTTTCCTAACTCACTTGGAAACTTTTCTAGATTAGTAAGGCGTATGCTAAGCCACCTC
>JAURVB010007969.1:0-26233 GCA_033002965.1 Piper betle | reverse complement strand
CGAACAGGCGGCGGGCGTTGGAGATCAGCCGGCACCTACCGAAGACATGGAGGCGGCGGTTGTGGAGGAACGTAGAAGCCGACCCGACGGACTGGAGGTGCATGTTGGACTCCAGCTTTCGCGCCTGCTCAGCGTCGCTGAGGCGGAGGCATTACGATAGAAGGTCGGCGTAGGCAGTCTGTGCTGCGCGAGCGCCGGCGAAAAGCTGATCCGCTGCCCAGCGGAGCTGCTGCCGAGCATTCATACCGACTCGGAGAGCGCCTACACCTTCAACAAATTCTGGGAATCTGGGAATTCATGGAGTTCAATGGCCGCCGCCGGCGGCTACCTGACCGCCGGCATGGACAGAAGCATGGCGCGGCAACTGACGAAAAAAGCTCCCATTGCCACGGCGTGTATCGATGCCGAGGGAGGCGATTCGGAAGTGACTCTCCTCCTTTCCGCCTTTGTCGGAGGCGGCCGGATCCAGATCTTGCTAAGGACGGCGATCGCCGCCGCCGCCGTATATATTTTGATTGTAAGAAACAAAATAAATATGAAATATTTTTTTTATGCATATCTCTCAAAATTTTTTATAATTTTTTTTTATTTTTTATAAAAAATATAGAACTTTTTACACGGAAGAATTAAGCAAAATTACCAAAAAGAAGGGAGAAAATTTTAATTATCTAAAATCTCACTTTAAAAATAAAATAAAATAATTGAATTTTTTTAAAAATTACAAAAAACACTAAGGGGAACGGCCAGCTAGACCTTACTACCATTAGGGGTGCTAATCGAGCGAGCGAGCCGAGCTCAATATGTGGTCAAACTCGGTTCGAATAGTTCGAAACTCGTTCAAACTCGACTCGAGATCGAACGAGTTTTAAACATACATACTCGAGTTCGACTCGAATATCTTTTATGTGTTCAAGCTCGACTCATGCTCGAATACACTTAAACTGTTTAATTTTTCCGAGCTCGAACCTAGCTCGTTTGTGAGCTCAAAATCGGCTCGATTAAAAAGTCAAAATTCCCTCACTTAAAAAAAATGCCAACCTTGAGGTCATCAACTTGAATATTTACCATCTCAACTATCTCACTTCTTTGTTATTAAATTGTATATATATAAATAAATAAATAAATAAAATATAATATAAAAACTATATTATTATATTATTTTATCAAGTTGAGTTTGAGTCTAGCTCGAGTAATAGTCGAGTCGAGTCGAGTCGAACCCGACCTTGTTCAAGCTCGGCTCGTAAGATTCGAGTTCGAACTTGAAAATTTAAATATCGAGTTTCGAGTCAAGTCAAGCCGAGCCGAACGCTAAATGCTCACGAGTTGGCTCATTCAATTAGCAACCCTAACTGCCCTGACCTAGGCATGGCCATGGCAAGGCAATCACCACCATTGCTGCAATAGGGGATCCCCCCTTAAAAATAATAATAATAATAATAATAAAGGCTTTTACGTGGTGACCGCCTCTAGCCATTGGTCCCATATTTGGTGGCACCCAGATTACCGCCCCATAGGGCAGCTGGGCATCGCTAAAGAGTGGCGGTGCCCACCCCTTTAATTTTTTTTTTGATTTTTTAGTTTGAGGGTAGTTTTACTATTTTAATTTTTTTTTGGTAATTTAATTTAATTATCCCATCACCTGGTAATATCAAAAAAAATTTCCTTTTTCTCAATAAAAAACTCGAAACTATAAGTTTATAAAATTTTTACATATAATTTTTTTAACTATAAATAAAATTTTCTTTAACTAAATTTCATGACATCCAAAGGAAATTTTTAACCTATAAATTTCTCTTTTTTGTTGTAATTTGACGACAATCAAACATACCCTAAACGACCTTAAGATTAAATTTTGTTTCGAGATGAAGATTGGTTTTTGGGGAGGGGAAGTTTGATCTTAATTTTTCTGCATTAGATGATACAACGACTTTGTGGTATTTTAAGTTATAAAATTTTAATGCATGAATATTTTATTTTATACTTAACGTCATGACAAACTAAATTGAAATATTTTAATGAAAATTAAATTTAAATGTAAGTTACATTCAAAGGATGTATAAGCAGATATAAGATTTGTTCACTGCTTGAGTTTGATTTGGACCAATATACTTACATTTTGTACACAACGTAATTTATAAATCTACACAAAAATTTTAATGCCGTAAAAAGTCAAAGTAGTTCTGTGATCGGTGATTGTTTTATGCACCTGTCATACGATCAGAGTGGCATGTTATTTTTCATATAATTATTTGATGTTTTTATGGTGGGCATATTTAATATCAGCTACTATGCTCTAACCTCGTCAGGAGATACATATATCTACAACCCTTCTTTTGTTTTCTCGTAAAATTTATGATATATGCACCTATATTGATGCGCTTTTCACCTATCACACACTTTTTTTAAATATAAGATAACAGTAAGCCTTGATGCACTTCGCAGCAGTGGTAATATTCTAAAGAGGATATGAACACCATATATATATATATATATTGGCAGCGTCCGGCCCGTGGGCCGTTGGATTTCGCCTTGATGCACTTCGCAGCAGTGGTAATATTCTAAAGAGGATATGAACACCATATATATATATATTGGCTGCGTCCGGCCCGTGGGCCGTTGGATGAAATCCAACGGCCCATGGGCCTTTAAATCCACCATGCGACCCACCCAACCCATCCGACACGCCCGCCCGCCCACCCGACCACGCCGCCGCCCCTGCGACCAACCACTCTACCACCCCGTCGCGGCTCCCCAGCACAACCCGCCGCCGCGGCCCCTCGCCCTTCCCAAGCCGCCGCCCCATTGCACAACCACCTCGCCGCTAGCCGCTCCCTGCCACGAACACCACCACCCCTAGGCGGGCAGTGGCGGAGGGGCGGGCGGCTTGGGGCAGGCGGCAGGGGGGTGGTCGCGGCGACCCCCCCGGCCTGCCTGGGGGTGGTGGTGGTCGTGGTAGGGCCGGCTGGCAGCGGGGTGGTGGTTGTGCCATGGGGCGGAGGCTTCGTGTGGGCGGGGGGCCGAGGCGGCAGGTTGTGCCGGGGGCGCCGCGGCAGGGTGGCGGGATGGTCGGTCGCAAGGCGGGCAAGTGGGCAGGCGTGTCAGACGGGTCGGGAGGGTCAGACGGGTCGCGGGGTGGGCTTGACTCGCCCGTGAGCCATTGGATTTCATCCAACGGCTCACGGGCCATGCGCTGCCAAAATCAGGCAGCGCATTGCAGCCTTCCTCTCTCTCTCTCTCTCTCTCTATACATATATATACATACATACAGTTTGTTATGACTAGCAAGCTGCCAACCGTAGGGAAGAAATCAATCAAATAAGAAGAATTAGTCTTGCTCACGCAATTTTTTACTATATACGGGTTGAAATAAATGCAAAAACTATTTTAAACATCGAAATATTTTCGGAAAAATTCTATCCAAAAGAATCATTAGTGCTTTAGTGAGCAAGTTTGGTCACTTGCCAGCTTGGTGTTTTTATATTGGTGATTTCATGCGTTAATTTTAATCATTTTTTTAAAAAATTGTTTTTTTAAAAAAATACACATCAAATTACCCAATTATATTTGTTGCACAAGATAAAACAATAAATGCTCATTATTCACAGGGTAAGTATAAGTGTATGATAAATTTTAAGTTGATCATCGATGGACTTCAATATTATATATATGTTGGATGTTAACAATACATGCATGAAAACAAAACAGCTATTCCATCTTATAATGCAAGTGAGAGACAATAGTTATTAGTAGGGTTGCTAATTGAGCGAGCCAGCTCGTGAGCATTTAGCGTTTGGGTCGGCTTGACTCGACTCAAAACTTGACATTTAAATGTTCGAACTCGAACTCGACTCGAATTCGAATCTTACGAGCTCCGCGACGCGAGTCAGGGTTTTATAGTCGTTAGCCGGTCAGTTTGACCGTGGTCCGAGTTGGTTCAGCTTTCAGAACACGTGTGCGGGGCCGAGGCCGACCGTGTGCACGTGCTATGAGGGTTCTTGTATACCCAAGTATCGATGATATCGTCATATACGCATCAGCAGACTGAGTTATCAGTAGATATGAGAGTATACAGTTGATGATTTTATTTTTTTATGTTGTGACCGTAGAATTAGTTTAGGCCGAATAATGCATTAGGACGCGTTAGATGGTATTCGGGTGGGTTATTAGTTATATAGCATGTCATTTGGATGTTGTTATGTTTGTTTTATTTTATGAGATTTTTCCATATTTTTCTAGATTTTTTTAGAATTTATTACGAACTAGTTATTATTTTGACTCGAGTAGGAATCGAGCCAATACTTATTTACGAAATTGCCATTGGAGCATTTCAGCTCCTCTCCCGACACCTTCCCCCTTCCAAAACCCTAGTCACCGCCGCCCTTAAGATTGCCGCCGCCATCACCGCCGTCGCTGACGTCGTACTGCCGCCGATCAACGCCGCCCCACCCCGTCGTGCCGTTGTCGTGCCGCACCCTAGCCAACGTCTCGCCGCCACGACGCCGGAATCGCCCCACAAGCCACGATGCCCCTTGTCGATTCACCGCTGTCCAGGCCGCGCCGCCGCCGCCGTGACCCCGACGACCACCCCCTTGACCTGCCCGACGTTTCCCCCTTACCTAGCACTGCCGTCGAAGCCGGTCGTGGGCCTGATCGGAGCGACCGACCGCCCCGACCGAACTCGACTCTGCCGCCAGCGGTCATCGCCGCCGCGGCCGTCCGTGCTGTCACCACCATTGGGACGAGCTCGCCGAGCCAGCGCTAACCCTTACCCCCGATTGCCCCACCAGAACAGTCGCCGAAAAACCACCGGGATAGTCGCCGGAAAATTGGATTCACCCAAATTTGTCGAAAATCACCTGATCTTCCGTCGAATCCCTCCGATTGAACCCTATTGAACTTCAGACGCCATAGGGTGCCGAGTTCGAGCCACGAATCACACGAGGTATAATTTATTCTAATTTAATTATTTAAAAGTATTGATTATTAGAATTGCATGCTAGGATTGGTGAATTGTGTGTTGTAATTATATATATAAATGTAGATTTGATTAAGGATAAAATATGAAATTTGTTTGATTGAGTGGTGTTAAAAATGGAAGCTAAGAAACTAATTAGGGTAACTAGGTAATGATCATGATCTAATGCAAACTAGCCTAAGTAGACTTGGTAGAATTGATATAGGTTGATGTGTGTTGATTGATGTGTGATGGATGTATGTGTGATATAGGATGTATGACTGCATCATGAGCGGGTGTTAGTATTTAGTTTTGATGTGTAGGTACGGAGTAGGAGCTCGCCGCCTAGGCACAAAGACATGCTTGGAGCTTCTACCAGGTCCGTTAGGACACGCTTCTCAGGTTTTATCGCTTTACTCTATCGGTGATTTGATTTATTGATTGTAGGACATGTCAGGTGGATGATTTATCGTACCCCACCTAACACGGGTCATCTGGTCGATTGTTTTCGGAATTAATAACCCTCGAGGATGAGATCCCTCGGCTTGTTTTCGAAAATAAGATCCACCTCAAGCTGCCTTCGGGCCTATTATAATAAATCCCGACCCAGCCCTATAAATAATTTTATCGAGTTTTCAGTGAGACAAGAGGAGATGAATCGACTTGCACGTACCATGAGCGGATGCTGTGACAGTCAAAGCGGGCTCTGGATTAGTGCCAGTGGACTGTTCCATTCCCGAGGGATCCTGACAACTCCGCGTTTGAGTTCCTCACACCCGGAGAACGTGGAGGTTTACGGGTACTGTTTAGTACAGTGTATGTTCGGACTTGTGGTTCAAAGGGTACTAAAGGCGACTGCCTGAGAGTACTCGGCCTACGTGCTCAAGGTCAGGAGAGATATGGAGGTTCGGAGAGGGCTTAGGATAACAGTTTTACTCGAAGTACTGAAAAAGAAGTGTCGTGAGCGGCACAGTACCAGATAGATCGGGATGCTATTAAGTTAGCTGCTCGACGGCTCCTCTATAGTTGCCCTTATGAGAGCTCTTGAGGAAGATATATTATGGTTTGCTTTCCATGAGAGTTTGCTCTCATGTTCCAGTTTGATATTAGTTATTTCCGAATAGTGACACCCGTTGCTGATGTTTTTCTATATATATGTAGGTGAGAAATGCGAGGGATGAAAGCTGTCGGGACTGCATGAGGAGCAGCACGGAACCGCACACACATGTACCTGCCGCGTGTAATGTATAATGATGGTGTGTTAATGCTGTGTGAATGATAATTATGATTTTTTTGTCTTGATAAATTGTTTCTTATGAGACGAACGGATAAATATGAATGAGTAGGGAGCCTTGGAGTTCAGACTCGGCTCAGATGAAAACAAATGAGATAATGATGAATGCCACGGTAGATTGTCATGTTTTATCGTATTTTGATAAAATATTTACACTTTTAGGGAGATTCTATCTGTTTTTCCGTAAAAATTAATGAATTTTTATTTAAAATTTCTTGCTTGTTGCATGGTTTTGTTTTGCTTGCACATCATAACATGCATGTAGGACTACGTTAGAACCCACGCATCCCATCCATGCATTTCATGTTTGCATCTCCATCTTGAGACACCGAGGGCAGATCCGGGTCGGGTTAACCGAACCCAGTAGATTAGCGAACGGTTTGGTCACCGGTGACATTTCCAGGTCAATTCACGGGTGAGCCGAAACGGGGTGTTACAGAGCTTGAGCAAGGTCGTGTTCGACTCGACTCGACTCGGTTATAACTCAAACTCGACTTGTAGCTCGAACTCGACTCGTAGCTCGAACTCGACTCGATAAAATAATATAATAATATGGTTTTTATATTATATTTTATTATATATATATATATACATATACAATATAATACAAAGAAGTGAAATAGTTGAGATGGTAAGTATTCAATGGGTTCAATCCACATTGATTGCATTTTAAATGAGGTACTTTTGACTTTTAATCGAGCCGGTTTCGATTCGAGCTCGGAAAAATTAAACAGTTTAAGTGTATTCGAAGTTCGAACACATAAAAGATATTCGAGTCAAATTCGAGCATGTATGTACAAAACTCGTTTGATCTCGAGTCGAGTTTGAACGAGTTTCAAACTATTCAAGCCGAGTTCGAACACAAGTTGAGTTCGGCTTGCTCGCTCGATTAGCACCCCTTATTATCAGTGATTGGTAGTCAAAAAATAGTACTGATCAAATTCCCCACCCAAACAAGCAGTCGACGTAAAATTATTTATATAATGATATAACAAACATGCATATTGATATAACATTTTCTATCATCATCAATCAACTAAGCTTAATTATTAAGCCATGGGATTATATTTATACGTCTGCAGGCACTGGCCATATATTGCTCATATATATGCATATTATTATTCAGCCAGTAAAGTAAGCAAAGTTTAAGTTGGTAGGGGAAATTAATAAGAGAAGAAGAAGATTGAAGGGGCAAAACGATGCAGCTAAGGAAGCCTTGGTTGACGTGAGAGCTTCTTCAATCCCTTCCATCTGTCCCCATTAATTCCTCACTTTGACCACCTCTTCTTCCTCCCTTAATATCTCCCACCCGACCTATCCCCTCCCCTTAGCACCTCCCTTCCCTCCGCATTTGCAATTCATCATCGTCATTGAATTAGATATATAGTCCCACACAACAAAGAAGAAGGAAGATGAATTAGATATTTAGTCAGTGGACAGATCAATATATAAGGGTACACATCTTATCATTATATAATTACAATGGCCACTCCACTGCCGGATTTTTCCAGCTCGGTATTTGTATGTGACTTAGTCCTGTATTTGTATTTCTCCTCTTATACCCCTCTTTCCCAATCTTCTCCGTAGTTGACTTTGATCTACTTTCCCTTTGCTCCTTCCTTTCTGGGCTTGTGTTGTTTTCCATTTTTCATATCACTGAGATCTTCATTCCTAGATCAGTCACTTTCATCTTCTCTTTATTATTCCTACATCTAGCCCTTCTCCCCACAAGATGTCCCAAGAGGAAATCACTCCCATCAACCCTTCTATACAAGGAATTCTCAACAGCGCAATGAGGAATCGTCTAACACATCAGACCTCTGTAGATCCAGCTAACCCACAAGGTCAAACGCCAGGAAATTCGATTATAGCTGGACCATCTGCTCCTTCTACATCATCGACCTCTGCTCAAGCTCTTCCTCAAGCTGGTGGCAGGAGCCGGATTTCGTCCTCAATCTCCATTGGGCAAGACCAAGCCTTCGATGAGGTATGCAAATTTCTTACTGAAGATGAAGTTGGAATTGTTGGGATTTATGGCATGGGCGGGGTTGGGAAGACAACCCTTACAAAAAAAGTTTGGTACGAGTTTTTGGGGCCCTCTAACTTTAAAGTCCTCTCTATTGTTGTCTCAAAAATCCTAAACGTCGATCGCATTCAAGAAGATATAATGGAGGAGATGGATTTACCCTTTAAGAAGGATGCACACCCTCACAAACGTGCAAGGGATATAAACAAGGCAATTGCTAGCAGCCTGAGGAAACTAGCCTTACTTTTTGATGATATATGGGAAGCTTTAGATTTATATGAGATTGGAGTTTTGGGTGAGATGAGTTTTGATACATCCATCTTCAAAATAATGTTTCACTACTAGATTAGAAGATGTATGCTCACAGATGCAGCCTGATAGAGATATCAAAATTCAACCTCTAGGGTGGGATGATTCTTGGGCATTATTTGCCAAACATGTTGGGACTAAGACCCTTCATTCCTCCCATAATCAAATCCTTGACCTTGCTAAAAGTGTTGCTAAAGAATGTAAAGGGCTGCCGCTCGCACTCATTGTTATTGGTAGGGCCATGACAAGTAAATACAGTCGTGAAGCTTGGGAAGACGCATTGTATAATCTTCGAAAATCTCCGGCGAAGGTTCAAGGGTCTGAAGAAAGACTATTTTCTATCTTAAAATTGAGTTACGACAACATACAAAATGATGTTGAGAAGGAGTGTTTCTTGTTTTGTTGTTTGTATCCAGAAGATTCGAGAATTGATCGACAAGAGCTTGTAGAGTTTTGGATAGGAGATGGGATTTTGGATTTGGATGGCAGTTATCATGATACGAGTAATAGAGGGTATGCAATTATAGATAGACTATCGGCGGCGTGCTTGCTTGAATCAACAAGTGGTGGCTTCCTGGCAATGCATGACATCATACGGGATATGGGGCTATGGATTGCCTCTGAAACGAAATTCTTTGTTCATGGTGAACATCTGAAATTGAAAAAAGACGAGATAAAGAATAGGTGGGAGGAGGCTAATGGGATGTACGTGCTCAAAGGGGATGATTTACCGGAGCAACCTCATTGCCGAAATTTGTCTACCTTAATTTTTGACATAAAGAGACCAATGATACCTAGATTGCAAAATAGTTTCTTGCAATTCATGGACAAATTAAGGATCTTAAAAATGCATAATCTTACATTTCTTGATACGACATTTGAGATTGTTGGGCAATTTGTTGAATTGAGGTGGCTTAGCATATGGAGTACTAATCTAGAAAAGTTTCCAAGCGCGTTAGGAAACTTGAGAAAACTGAATGTGTTATGTTTAACATTTAAAGAGCAAGTAGATTCACTCCCGCCAGCCATAGAACAACTTAGGGGGCTTAGAAAGCTCAGGATAACTGGCCCCACATCCATAACAATGTTACCTTTGGAGCTTAGAAAGTTGAGTGAGCTAGAAGAACTGGTTCTTCGAAGTGACTACAAGGATTGTTTCATCAATCTAATTCCGAATGGGATATTTGAGCATATGAGCGAGCTTAGAAGACTAGAATTGAGTGTGACGAGTGTGGGCATATTACCAGGTGATCTCTGGAATTTGTCCAAGTTGGAATATCTACGCATCAATGGGATGGACGAGATTTGACAAGGACGAATATCCACCTTGGCTGAATTTGGACTGTGTTGACTTAACTTTAGCCACAAATGGCCTAAAGCAGTTGTCCAAGTCCCTTAGAATTCTTGAAATGAGTAGTTGGCCAATTTTTAAGTGGGCTGACATAGGATCAATACTTGAGACCATGAACGAGATGTCTAAGTTGTCAATTGAAGAATTTCCGGTTGATGAAATAATCATAACAAGTAAAAGGCTGGAGAATCTCGATATTTTACGATGCCCTCGATTAGTGAAGTTGCAAGTAGGCAGGGATGCCCTCAAATGCCTGTGCTCTTTGACTATCACCTACTGTGCTTCCCTCAAACATATTATTGGCCTTGAACATCTTGAACATCTAAAATTTCTTAGAATAGACATATGTCCTAAATTGGAAGGAGAGCTCATGAATCCAAATGAGGGAATTAGGTCATTACCCCATCTAGAATCACTCTCTCTTTATTCTCTTCCACAAGTGACGACCATATGTAGTGACCATGTCTCCTTTCCTTCACTCTTGCATTTGCACATACGACAATGCCAGAAGCTAGAAAAATTTCCCAGATGCTTAATGAATGAGAAAAGGCCACTGGAAGGTTATATTTTGGGAAGAAAGGAGTGGTGGGAAGGGCTACAGTGGCAAGATGAAGACTTCAAGTCCTACCTCTCCTCCCTTTTTGAAGATTTAAACAAGTGAATTATGATCACCGTGGAAAAGTTCCTTTTTCGAATTTGGAGGTAATCACGTATCGATATGTCTTGGCTGATTTGACATCTAGAGGCTCAATTTAACACTGTTCATCATTAACAATTGCAGGAACAGAGGTGCATGGATGGTTCACAAAGATGGCTCTTTTTGGGTTAGCATTTTCATCTCTTAATGAACTTCACCACTTTGGAGGTGGACACTCTTCTGTCATCGCCACTTCATTTTCAAGCAAACCAAACTGTTTTTCATTTGCTGCATTGGTATAATTTTAGCCATGCATTCAATTTCGGATTGAATCCCATCTTTAGCACTACACTTTCAGTTCATAGTAATTTTCCTTATAGTAAGTGCTCTGGTTGCAAGGCTTATGGCAATTTCCGACGAAGTTGATGAGCTGGTGAGAGGTTAAAACAATTGCTTTTGGAGTTTCTAGCATTGATGCAACCAAACTGCTAGCAGTTGTTCGTGTGTGTTTGTGTGTTTTTCATTTGCTACATTTGTATAATTTTAGCCATGCTTTTAATTTCGGATTGAATCTCATGTTTAGCACTTCATTTTGCATTCATAATTATTGTCCTTATAATAAGTGCTCTGGTTGCAAGGCTTATGTTAAATTCCGATGAAGATGATGAGCTGGTAAGAGGTTAAAACAATTGCTTTTGGAGTTTTTGGCATTGATGCAACCAAGAAGTCGCATCTAGTTTCAGGAATTTTAATTTTGCCCCTAATGTTAGTCCAGCTGGTTGCAGGATGGTTATGTTAGTTGACAGGTTTGCAACAATCCTTGTTAAAGACCAAAAAATAAAACAAAGATAGAAGTTCAGATTGATGATGGAATAATTAAATCAGCATACTGGATATATCTTTTGGCGAACATATGTAGTTCTGTAAACAATTTGAATTCAAAGTATTTTGACACACATTTTAGGCGCTCTTTTTGAGATTCTGAAAGAAAAACACAAAAAATATTGCGATATGGTCTTGAAACTATAACTATTTTGTCTTTGTCTAATGTAAGATAAATAATAAAGAGAAAGACCAGATACTGTTTATGTTGGATTTCACTGCAGCTAATTTTGTTCAGCTACATTGTTACTTCTTAATTTACTTGATAATTGAAGAAGTTACTGCAGGGACGACCATATAAAGCTTCAATTGTTGACGGAGTTTGTTGTGTAATATATTTATTTTTTAGTGCAGAATTTAATTTAGTACTCAGAAGTGAGGATTTTTTTTGTAATTTTATGAGTTTTATTTTTTTATAAAAAGGTTAAAATGGAGCAAGAAAATTGTACTGGTCAAATTTGTTGGTCTAGTTGTTGATCAACCAATTACGAATTTGGACTCGGATGCTACATATCATCAACTGATTAGATTTTGGAGGGAAATAGATGTATAAGTCTTAAAATTAGTTAAATTACTGCCAAATGATTTAATAGCTTTAACATTACTTTATTTTAATTTTTATTTTCTTTTTACAATGAGAGAAACAGAGGATAAAAAGATATATAATAATTATTCATGTTCAAGTTTTAATAGTTCAAAGGACATTGATGTGGTTAGTTAATCATGATTCTTAGTGATTATACGTGCTAAAATTTAGACGCGGTCTTCTTCACGCCTATTCCAAATTTGGTAAACGGTTAGAAGTGCCTAACAAAATTGATATGATTTTAATTTTATATGAAGAAATGTTGAAAGATAAACAATCAGTTGGAATGTCAGAACAAATGAATAATTAGAAAAGCTTGAATAAAATTACTTATTTATTCTTAAAATAACAAAATTGTCATAAGGATATTTAATGAGTAAGTGATTTATTTAAAGTTGATAAGACATTGTAACCATATTAAAGTTTCCGATAGATTACCACTCATATAAAAAATATTAATCTTATAATAGAATCAATGTATTTCCAAATAATACGTTTATTTATCAAAAAATTGTGGGCATAAGTTAAAACATAGATTATTTATCCAGAGAACAAGAAGTTGCAGCGGTTATAGTTTCTTTGAAGGTACTTCATTTTTGTTTTTCTTTTCTTTTCTTGCTGTTTGTGCGTTTAAGAAGACAAAATTGAGCAGCTCATTCACGTCTTGGTTGGCAGGAGCATGCTGAATTCTATGCTCAAATGTTTGTTCCGTGGAGGGGTGAGATCTGCAACTGATTGAACCAGACTCCAACATGGCCTGATTTTACAAGTTTTCTAGAGTTCTTCACAAATATTCAATCTTTTAACACAGATCATGAAAGTGGCCTTGAGCTTTTTGATCATGGATACAAGTATAAATATTGGGAATTCGGAGCTTGTTGTAATTGAGAGAAGAGTCCATTAGAGCTTATAGCTCTTAAATTACTCTATAAATGTTAGTTATTTCAGCATTGTAAATATTTAGCATATGAATCATTTCCCATGGCAAAACAATGATGAAGAGGGTTCTTCCATGGAAATCGCTCCGATTAATATCTGAACCAAATTGTAAAAGAAGCTTAGCAAGATCCTCCCCATGGCATGCAAGATGCAATAGGGAACAACATTGAAGACAAGAAGCAGCATTGCCTGATTCTATCAAATGACAAGCCTGTGGATCGTAAGGTTTATTGGTACTTATTTTTATTCAAATTCCTCCCGGGACTAATTTCATGATATTTATATTAATATATTATATGAAAGAAAATCATTTTCTATGGTTCCTTTTCCTAAAAATAGTTACTAATAAATTAATACATCTCAATGACAACAAAGATTCCGCTGCACCACTGAGCATTTAATGCACAACAAAATTCCAAGATTTAATGATGCCCATTCAGGTTCAAGAGCATCACATTCAGCACAATTGTTAGTTCCCAAGAATTCCCTGAAGAATTCTCTTGTTATATCACATCTAATGCCTCATCTGTGTCACCTCTTGTAAATAAATATTCAGGTTCACTTTCAACTAAGTTGATCGTATCAACGTCCAGTCTTTGAAAGGGAACCTATTTAACATACATTGAATCCTTAATAATCAGTTTTTTCATCCCTTAGTGACACACATATGTAAAACAATCACAAGATCCATAGAATATGATTTAAGTAATACAGCAAATAAGTGTCTGTCATTACACAAAATAGCAGGAACTTAGAATAAAATTCAGTGCTTCCATGAACATTACCTGTTCTTGGAAAGGAGAATTCAGAAGTGAAGCAGTGACTCCTCTAATTTTATCAACCCAATCTTAATGATCAGCTCCATTTTCTGCCTGTTAAAAGCAGCAGGATCATTATATTGCCCCGCTTTTCCAGTAGAAACAAAACACGAAAGTTCTGTAGAGACCTGCAAAGTATAGGTCTTTAAGGGAGAGATAATTCTGAAGCAGAAACGAAGATCAGATTGCTCTGCATCCACCTGATTAAGCATGCTTTCTTTAATAGCTTTTAGATAATGTATTTTTTGTGGATTTGTGGCATACCTTAGATTCCTTCTGGTTTTGTCAGGGGAATATCATCGAGAGTAAAAAGGTTTGATGCTTTCATGTATCTGCAGACTATACAAATAGATAGAATTTTCAGCAGTTATGATTTCCTATTTTCCTTAAAAGGTTTTTAGGAATATGCACCAAATATGGCGGCGATGTCTTCTATATTAATTAACAATGCTGCTTATATGTAGAGATTGTTCAGAAAATACTTTCCTGTCCTCTTTTCAGGGTGATTGTCCGAGACCATCACAAAACTGCACCAGAGATGCTATACGGGGATAGTTTATTTGACCAAAATGTGTCAAAAGTATTAGATATGGACAGGAGTGGTGCTACAATATCGTTTGATTATTTTAGAAGCCTTGTGAACCCAGAGTACTCCAGGATGTACATTTCTGAAAAGGACAATGCTAATATTGGAGCTGATCTAGTGCCAGAAACTGAGCTTGAAAGGGTTAGATGTCTTTTCAAATACATTGAAGATGGTGATCTGTGGAGATGGAAACTTCCAGATTGCAAAGCTTTTAGCAGTGGGCTTAAAGATTTAAACATAGAGTTTAATGTTAGGACGAATACACATTTATTTGATCAGGTAGAGAATTACGTCTTTGGAATATCCGATTAAGCTTAGGATGCATGCAGCTAAAACATTCGTCTACTTTTGTTTTTCTTTTTCTTTTCAAAATTCTTTTAGTGGAAAAGAGGTCTCTTTTTTGCTTTTCATTGAAATAGTTCGTCGTTGCTGCAGTTGGGTTATTTTGTCTGGTTGAAGAACTCCTTTTTTTAAAGTAGTTGCAAGGTAATGCGATGGAATTAGCTTCATTTGTTATTTGGACGTTCCATCTGAGCATCCCTGAGAAGCAACCTTGGTCCTTGAAACAGTTTCATAGTCCACTTCTTCTGTCTAGTCCTCTGTGACTTATAGCTTGTATTCCTGCTTGCAGGAAGATGTTTGGGGGCGAGAACAATAATCCCATGTTTCCTGTGTTCCCTGATGTCAACGACTTACAGTATAACTCTAAAGCATCAACACAGCTGCAACTCCTTGGAAACTGTATGGCCTTCTTTAGGAGAAAACGAACCTTATCTATTTTGGACTCTAGTTTATCTTTTTCTTGTCATGCTCTCTTTTTTGTGAAGCTTATAGCATTCTGTTCCTTGTTTTTTTATTCTTTTTTTTTTATAGTTGCCGTGTTATATGCATAATGTATTTTTGGGGATCAGTTCTGATTGAGGCGTACTTTAAATTAGTTACAGTTGGTTGCAGTTAGGAGCCTGTGACTTTTATTAGTAATGAGCACATGACTTCTTCAAACAAACTGAGCAAACAGAACAGAGAAGCTGATTAACAGAAGCTTAATTTTTTAAAAATTAAATAATTTCCTTATAAAAACTTGATAAAAGCTTTTATTTATTGACTTTTAATAAAAAATTTTTAAAAAATGTTATTTTTAAAGGGTTGTACTATTTTTTATAAAAAAGATTTTCTATAAATTTTATATTTCTCCAAAAACTTTTCAATAAATCTTTCTATCATTCTAAAAATCACATTTAAATTTATTATAATATACTAAATATGACTTGATATTTTTTTCACATTAATTTTTTGTACTTTTAATTTTTTTCCCTTGATGTTAATTTTTTAAAAAACTCTTAACATTTTTTTCATAAGTTTATTTCCTTGTTATTTTCCATAATTTTATACTTTTTTGAATGAAGTGTTGATGCGTAGGATGTATCATTATATTGTTTAAATTATGAATATGCCTGTAGTGGTCTACCTACTGCCCTGCGACTAATCCGCTTGATGCTGACTTAAGCTTCTTGCAAATGAATCTTTAGAAATTCAGGTGGATGTTTTAAGCAAGAACCTCATGTTCTGGTTCGGAGCTTGTAGAATTTATACCATTAGTAAAGCTTGAATATAAAGGTGTGAAACATGTGATAATTACCTATAATAGATGCCAATCTGCCAAAAGAAGTCGAGCTCCAATGCCATGAAAGGTGAGTCTAATATTAGTGCTAGAGGCATCTGGTTGCTTTGCACCACCACTTTTTAGTGAGGAAAAGAGTAGCCTTTAAAGTATAATGCTTTGTCCATTTTGAAGTCAATGTTCAGCTGCAAGACTTTAATTATTAATCTGAGCTAAGTATCTTTGAAGTTGTTCTTCGGAAGCACTATTTTTTGAATCCAAGTTTGTGTTGTTTTTAAATGTACTCTTGCATCTATATCTCTTCATCTTTATGTTATGCCTTGCGTATTTGAGAATACTTGAATGTCGGTGTTCTGTAGAGTTGGAATAAAAATACTTGACCAGGGGTGTCCACAGTGGATGCCAATATTTTGGCAGTTAAAGTTTAGATGTCTAGAAATTTACTGAGTTGAGGGGAAAATCATCTCAAGAACATCCAGAATCTCGTACCTAGTTCGTTTTGCTTGAACTTGGTTTACAAAATATGTTGTTGAACAGACTGCCATTGGATGATTTGGTTGCATTGCCGGGGTTCTACTCTAGTTGTTCCTAGAAATGTACAATCCCGGATTGTATATATAGGTGCTACCTTGTGAACTCAGAGCAGAAAAGGATAATGCTAATGTTGGAGCGGATCTAGTGCCGGAAAATGAGCTTGAAAGGGTTAGATGTCTTTTCAAATACATTGAAGATGGTGATCTGTGGAGATGGAAACTTCCAGATAGCAGAGCTTTTAGCAGTGGGCTTAAAGATTAAACAAGAGTTGAAGGTTAGGACGAATCCACATTTATTTGATCAGGTAGAGAATCACGTCTTTGGAATATCTGATTAAGCTTAGGATGCATGCAGCTAAAACATTCGTCTACTTTTGTTTTTCTTTTTTCTTTTCAAAATTCTTTTAGTGGAAAAGAGGTCTCTTTTTTGCTTTTCATTGAAATAGTTAGTCGTTGCTGCAGTTGGGTTATTTTGTCTGCTTGAAGAACTCCTTTTCTTTTAAAGTAGTTGCAAGGTAATGCGATGGGATTAGCTTCATTTGTTATTTGGAGGTTCCATCTGAGCATCCCTGAGAAGTAACCTTGGTCCTTGAAACAGTTTCATAGTCCACTTCTTCTGTCTAGTCCTCTGTGACTTATAGCTTGTATTTCTGCTTGCAGGAAGATGTTTGGGGGCGAGAACAGTAATCCCGTGTTTCCTGTGTTCCCTGATGTCAACGACTTACAGTATAACTCTAATGCATCAACACTGCTGCAACTCCTTGGAAACTGTATGGCCTTCTTTAGGAGAAAACAAACCTTATCTATTTTGGACTCTAGTTTATCTTTTTCTTGTCATGCTCTCTTTTTGTGAAGCTTATAGCATCTCTGTTCCTTGTTTTTTTCGTGGTATATGCATAATGTATTTATGGGGATCAGTTCTGATTGAGGCGTACTTTAAATTAATGTTACAGTTGGTTGCAGTTAGGAGCCTGTGACTTTTATCAGTAATGAGCACATGACTTCTTCAAACAAACTGAGCAAACGGAACAGAGAAGCTGATTAACAGAAGCTTAAGATATCTTTAAAAAAATTTTGTCGGGATGATGTTGATAAATCTTCATGTATTCCGAATGCTAATGTCTTGTCAACTGGTTTGAGGCTCTCCTATGACGATGATGAAAGAAAGTCCTCAGTTACATCTGCGAGCGAAAGTATGTCAACGCTGCCCGCCATCTAGTCTCTTGGTCACAATCTGAAGTCAGAGATTGATAGCCAGAAGGATGAGCTGAATCATTATATCAAGTAGGTCCTTTATGATTTATAATTTATAATTAAGAACTGCTCAAGTTTTCAATTAAGACTATTTGCTCGTTTATACTGAAAATAGGAAACTGTTTTCACTGCCTTAAGAGTAACTGCATGTTCTTGCGTTCTCAAATCATCGACAGATAACAGATCAACAAGTTGTGGTATGGCTCCTGCCTCTGCTCGTAGTAATCTGTTGTCGCTGCTCCTCTTGGCGAGCAATCGAATTTCTGAGGAAGCAGCTCTTTGCTCCTCCAGTGAGTTGCTAAACAGGTTTCTGACAAGCGTGTTGACGACTGACCAATCCCCACTTACATCCTGGGTGGAGCCATCACTGCTTCTCATTCTACCGGTACTTGTTTCCAGAGGCTGTTCAATTGAGTCTTTGGGCAAGTTTTGTAGCCGCAGTCAATCCATGTTTGAATAGAAGAACGCTCATAATATTGGGCTAATTAAGCTCTGATACTACTTGTTAAGCTTTTTGGGCCCCACCTGAACTTCGAAATCACTGTTGGACTATTTCGGTTCCCACAAGGACTTTAAACAACCAAGGAAACTTGCAATAGGTATCACGAGCCTCTCTAATCCGAAAGCTAGCTCAAAGCTAACTCAAAATTAAGGTTTTCTTATTAGCGTATATACAAGTCACCAACAACCTCTTCGACTCGATGTGAGATAAACCCAACAACTCTCTTCACACATCGGGCGTGGCCGAAACCATTACCGTCTAACAACTCCCCTTAAATTAGACGGCACCCACCTGACAAACTCTCTAGTGGAACCCACGAAGGAAAACAACAATAATCGGTGTAGACAAACACGGCTCAAACTTGGCTCTGATACCACCACTTGTTTCAGAAACCACTGTTGGACCCTTTGGGTCCCCCCAAAAAGGACTTTAAACAACCAAAGGAAACTCGCAATAGGTGTCACGGCCTCTCTTAATCCAAAAGTTAGCTCAAGAATTAAGACTTTCCCATTAGCCTATATACAAGTTACCAACAACTTCTACGACCGATGTAGGATAAACCCAACACATAAGTCTACAGCACCAAAAACAAACATTGAATTAGTAGGCATGCAAAAGACACTTATTTGTTCACTTGTAAAGAATGAGTTCATTCATGTACTAAGCTATAGAATCTAGAATTATCATGTTAATCATAAAGGCTAACAATCACTATTCTAGCACCAAAAGATAAAACATAGATTCTCTATTATCCAAACAACCCGATTGATCACAGGTGCAATGTACAAATGCATGGTTGATATAGCAAATCATACCTGTCCAGTGGCAACGATAACAGGATCCCTCATCAGCTCAACGGATATGGGACAGACAAAGTCTGCAGGAACTGAAGGAACTTCCGGTTTCTTCTCTTCCATGGAAGCTTCATCCAAGTTTGTGGTATTTGAAACGGGTTCATATGCTTCATTTTATCAGCCGATAAAAATTCTGACTAGGATCTTCCATGGTCCACGTTGGTCACAACCTCCCCAAACAGCTCTAAAATCGACTCGCCCATCATTTTAAGATCGGACCTTTCGCTACCCAAGTCCTCAATTTGGACAGCTCTAAAATAGAGGGCATGCAAACAGGAAGCATCGCCAGGGGGCCGGAGGCGGAGGGGAAAGCTTGGCATTGAGGAGGTGATCGCTGATGCGGAAGGGGGCGGGAGCCGAAGTCAGCGATCAATTGTTTAAAAATAAAATTTTATTAAATAATTTAATTTTTTTAATTTCATTTTACTTTATATTAGTAACGCCCATATTCCATCTAATAAGAATAAGATTTAGTCGATTATCAAAAACAAAATCTATCTCTTTCTCACTTATTCTTATTACTTGTATTCTCAATACAATTTAAGAGACGTCTATTGATTAAATAAGATGATGAGGCATACACCCGTAGGTTATGATTTCAATGGAAGTCGGCCATGGCAACACGAGATCTTCTTCCTTGCTGAACGTCATTTTCCTCCTTGTTCTCCTCTACAGAAAAATCTCTCCCAAAGCGCTGTGTGTCCCCTAAGTCAGATTAGTCCTCCCAAAGATAGTAAATTCGATGTTTGTTCCAATCCACTCCAAGCCGGCCAATGAGCAGGCAAGATCACACTTGTCCTCATCTCCATGCCTTGCAGCCTAGTTCAAGCCCTTCTATGGTGTGTCAAGGTCATGTGGTTGAGCCCCTTGGCTCAGGAAAGCAAGCCAATGTTAATGGAACCCAAACCTTAGCTCCTAATAACCAAATTAAAGTTAGGGTTTGGTCATGGCTTCACTATAACCCACTCCTTGAATCACAATTGCTCGGTAAATCCTAGGCAATGCTCAGTAACACCTCCTTGCTACCCGATGATTTGCCCTAAGTTATTGATCACCATCATATGCCATGCTTGAACGTGAGAAACCTCGGCAATGCTCGGTTCCACTTCTTGGAACCTGATAATACTCGTGTCCTGACAACCTCCTGGCACCAATGCTTTGTCATCTCTTTACCTATAATGCATGTTAGTATTGGCTAGTTATTTCCACCACATATATAGCACCGACTATCCTTCACAGACCTAAGACAACTACCAAATCCTACGTGTCCAAGAAGTCTATGAACTAGACCCATAACAACAGCCATAGATGACCTCAATCAGATGGTAAAGACCAACTTAGTTCGGGGATTTCATAAACACGTCCAAAACTAGTTTATTACAAAGAGGTAAGAGTATTTATAATAGCTCGAGCCCACAACACAACCATTCTTACCAGAGCCCATCAAACCATACAACATCAAGTGAACGCTCAAACTTAATCTTTATACTAAAATACACTTGGAGTAGTTCCACAATTCACAATGATGAAAAACTCTCCAAACGTATGTTTGTTATTTTGCTCCAATGATCAGCACTCTCCTACAACAAAAGATACATAGAAGAAACTAAGATATATTTCATTTAAATTAAAACACATAAATAACAAAAGATATAATTAAGATTCCTAAGTTTTGCAGAGAAAGCAAGGGAGTGTGCCTATATAAAAATTAATTTCTCAAAACGTTTAGCTAATATTGGCAAATATTTAATGATATTCTACTCCTGTCACAGACGGTTAATTAGCTAATATTGGCCACTTATTCTACTCCTGTCTCAAAATAAAATATATTTGTATTTTTCCCGGCAACTTCTTCTGTTCTTCTTCTTCTACATTTTTAACGGTCAACTTCATCTACTTTCACTCTCATCACATTTGCACCTCATCAAGCCCCTCCCCCTCCCTCCCCCCATCTTCCTTGATCTGTTACTTTCTGCTTCTCTCCATTATTCCTACATCCACTTCTTCTTTCTCCGACCCCACAAGATGTTCAGTCGTTTTGGCAAAAAGAAATACCAGAAGCAAATCCCTTCCAACATCCCTTCTGTACAAGGGCTGATCAACAACGCAACGAAAATTCATCAAGCACGTCAGACCTCTGTGATAGGGGTAGATCCAGCAAACCCACAAGGTCAAACGCGGGGAAATTCGATTATAACTGGACCATCTGCTCCTTCTACATCATCGACCTCTGCTCAAGCGCTTCCTCAAGCTGGTGGCAGGAGCCGGATTTCGTCCTCGGTCTCCATTGGGCAAGACTAAGCCTTCAATGAGGTATGCAAATTTCTTACTGAAGATGACGTTGGAATTGTTGGGATTTATGGCATGGGCGGGGTTGGGAAGACGACCCTTGCAAAAAAAGTTTGGTATGAGTTTTTGGGGCCCTCTAACTTTAAAGTCCTCTCTATTGTTGTCTCAAAAATCCTAAACGTCGATCGGATTCAAGAAGATATTATGGAGGAGATGGATTTACCCTTTAAGAAGGATGCGCACCCTCACAAACGTGCAAGGGATATAAACAAGGCAATTGCTAGCAGCCGGAGGAAACTAGCCTTACTTTTTGATGATATATGGGAAGCTTTAGATTTATATGAGATTGGAGTTTTGGGTGAGATGACTGTTGATACATCCATCTTCAAAATAATTTTTACTACTCGATTAGAAGATGTATGCTCACAGATGCAGCCTGATAGAGAGATCAAAATTCAACCTCTAGGCTGGGATGACTCTTGGGCATTATTTGCCAAACATGTTGGGACTAAGACCCTTCATTCCTCCCATAATGAAATCCTTGACCTTGCTAAAAGTGTTGCTAAAGAATGTAGAGGGCTGCCGCTGGCACTCCTCGTTATTGGTAAGGCCATGACATGTAAATACAGTCGTGGAGCTTGGGAAGACGCATTGTATAATCTTCGAAAATCTCCGGCGAAGGTTCAAGGGTCTGAAGAAAGACTATTTTCTATCTTAAAATTGAGTTATGACAACATACAAAATGACGTTGAGAAGGAGTGTTTCTTGTTTTGCTGTTTGTATCCTGAAGATTGGAGAATTCATCAAAAAGAGCTTGTAGAGTTTTGGATTGGAGATGGGATTTTGGATTTGGATGGCAGTTATCATGATACGCGTAATAGAGGGTATGCAATTATAGAAAGACTGACGGCGGCGTGCTTGCTTGAATTAAAAGGTACTCTCAAACTGACAATGCATGATGTCATACGGGACATGGGGCTATGGATTGCCGGTGATTCGAAATTCTTTGTTCATAGTGAACGTCTGAAATTAACAAAAGATTAGATAAGGAATAGGTGGGAGGAGGCTAATGGGATGTACGTACTGAAAGTCAATGATTTCCCAAAGCAACCTCATTGCCGAAATTTATCTACCTTAATTTTTGACAGACCAATGAGACTTGAGTTGCAAAATAGTTTCTTGCATTCCATGGACAAATTAAGGATCTTAAAAGTGCATAATCTTACATTTCTTGATACGACATTTAAGATTGTTGGACAGTTTGTTGAATTGAGGTGGCTTAGCATACGCTTTACTAATCTAGAAAAGTTTCCAAGGGAGTTAGGGAACTTGAGAAAACTAAATGTGTTACAAATAGAATTTATAACACATTTAGATTCACTTCCGCCAGCCATAGGACAACTTAGAGAGCTTAGAAAGCTCTGGATAACCAGCCCCAAAGTCATAAAAATGTTACCTTTGGAGCTTGGAAAGTTGAGTAAGCTAGAGGAACTACTTCTTCTAAATCACAGTGAATCGTTGTTATGGACTGATCCATTTGAACGTGCAAATTACAAGGATAAATTTATCAATCTAATTCCGAATCGGATATTTGAGCATATGCACGAGCTTAGAAGACTGCAATTGAGTGTGATGAGTGTGAGGATATTACCGGCTGATCTCTGGAATTTGTCCAAGTTGGAGCATCTGCTTATCGAAGCCTCGGGGTTAGTGGCAGAGCATGATGGAGAAGATATGGTCTTATTTGACATGTATGAATGTCCACCTTGGCTGAATTTGGTCAGTGTTGACGTTACTTTAAGCATAGATGGTCTAAAGCAGTTGTCCAAGTCCCTAAGAACTCTTGAAATGAAAAGGTGGCCAATTTTTAAGTGGGCCGACATAGGATCAGCACTTGAGTCCATGAACGAGATGTCTGAGTTGTCAATTGCTGAGTTTCCTCTTGATGAAATAATCCTAACAAGTAAAAGGCTGGCGAAGCTCTATATTGTACGATGCCCTCGATTAGTTAAGTTGCAAGTAGGCGGGGATGCCCTCAAATGCCTGTGCTTTTTGACTATCTTCAAATGTGCTTCCCTCAAACATATTATTGGCCTTGAGTATCTTGAACATCTAACAGATCTTGAAATAAATGATTGTCCTGAATTGGAAGGAGAGCTCGTGAGTCCAAATAAGGAAATTGGGACATCACCTTCGTGCTTTCCCCATCTAGAATCACTTTATCTTCGTTCTCTTCCACAAGTGATGACCATATGTAGTGACCACGTCTCCTTTCCTTCCGTCTTGCATTTGAATGTATCTCTATGTCAGAAATTAGAAAAATTTCCCAAAGGCTTAATGAATGAGATAAGGCCACTACAAGGTAAGATTGAGGGAACAAAGGAGTGGTGGGAAGGGCTACAGTGGCAAGATGAAGACTTCAAGTCCTACGTCCTCCCTCTTTTTAAAGATTTAAGCGAGTGAATTATGATGACCATGTAAAAGTTCCTTTTTTCGAATTTGGAGGTAATCACGTATCGATATGTCTTGGCTGATTTGACATGTAGAGGCTCAATTTCACACTGATCATCATTCACATATGCAGGAACAGAGGTGTATGGATGGTTCACAAAGATGGCTCATTTTGGGTTAGCATTTTCTTCTCTTAATGAACTTCACCACTTTGGAGTTGGACACTCTTCTGCCATTGCCACTTCATTTTCAAGCAAACCAAACTGTCAGCAGTTGTTCATGTGTGTTTGTGTGTCTTTCATTTTCTAGATTTGTATAATTTTAGCCATGCATTTAATTTCGGATTGAATCCCATGTTTAGCACTTCACTTTCAGTTCATAATTATTGTCCTTGTAATAAGTGCTCTGGTTGCAAGGCATATAGTAAGAGGTTAAAAATATTGCTTTTGGAGTTTCTGGCATTGACACAACCAAGAAGTCTCATCAAGTTTTAGGAATTTTAATTTTGTCCCTACGTGCAGCTGGTTGGAGGATGGTTATATTAGTTGACAGGTTTGTAACAACCTTGTTAAAGGCCAAAAGATAAAACAGAGATAGAACTTCAGTTTGCTAATGGAATAAATGAGTGTAATGGATTTATCTCTTCTCTCCTCCTGTTGGTTGAGTTCTTTTTCTAATCTTTTCCTATCCATTTCGCACTGCCAGAAAATGGTATGGCAGTGAGAATGGCTTATTTTGGACTATCTTTACTACCCATTTAGCCTTTGATATGACTCATGTTGCACTAGAATGTTATTTGTTTAGTATCAGAGTTTTTTAATCGTGCAATTTATTATACTCTGTCTAATGAAAGGAAAAAAAGAAAAAGAAAGATCAGATACTGTTTATGTTGGATTTCACTGCAGCTAATTTTGTTCAGCTACATTGTTACTTCTTAATTTACTTGATAGTTGAAGAATTTGGTGCAGGGATGACCATATAAAGCTTCAATTGTTGACGGAGTTTGTTGTGTAATATATTTATTTTTAAGTGCAGAATCTAATTAAGTACTCACAATGAAATTGGGGGCACAAACTAAAAGATAGATTTTTTTTATTTTCTTTTCTAAAGCTAACCAAGAATAGATAATTAGATTGACTGGTCATGCACCTCTCTCATCATTGTCATTCAAATCATCTTCCACCTGATTAATCATGCTTTCTTTAATAGCTTTTAGATATTTTCCAAATGTATTTTTTGTGGATTTATGGCATACCTTAGTTTAGCTTGGTTTCTGAGAAGAATTCAGAGTATTTTTTTTCATTTTTCTTAGAAAAAAGGTTAGAGTTTGTGCAGTACTTGACTATTATTTTAGTGGTTCAATGGACTTTTATTGGTGGTTGATTACATAATTGTGGTTCAAATCATCTTCCATCTGATTAAACATGTTTGCTGCTTTCAGATTGTTTTCATCTGGTCAATAGGTTCTTCTCCTTATGTATGTTCAATTGATGTTTTATTTGTTTGTTGTTGAATTGCTTTTGTGGGATTCACTCTTTCCATCTGCTATATAAATCCCACAATATTTAATTTCTTGCAAAATTATGTTGGAGATCGAGTGTAGTTGTTTTCAATGGTTGACTAAATCATTAGAGGAATTTGCGGAGAACTCATTGGTTGTACTTGTATAGTAAGTAGGCTTGATGTTGCTTGATGAACTTTTATGTACCCATATCCTTACACTTAGAAGACTCAATGGTTTAGAACATCATTGTAGCTGAGTTTTGCTAACTCTCACTGGATTCACTTGCACGGATAATAATCTTGATGTCTGACTGGTTGTAAAAAATGTATGTTCCGTTATTTGCAGGAGATATTGGGTCCGTGAGAGATAGAAGAGGAGGTAGCAGTGGAGACAGTTATAGAGTTTTGCTCATTGATGATGTGAGACATTCTGAAAACTTAGGTATTTCATCTTGCTGTCAAAGCATCTATGACATTCAATCTTTCACCACAGGTCATGAAAGTGGCCTTGAGCTTTTTGATCAAGGATATAAGTATAAATATTAGGAATTTGGAGCTCGTTGTAATTGAGAGAAGAGTCCATCAGAGCTTATAGTTCTTAAATTACTCTATAAATGTTATTTATTTCGGCATTGTTAAAATGAGATTTTTGGCTCATTTTTGTTTACTGTATAGCACGCCGGCTTCATGTTGACATTTCTCGTAACTTTCAGCAATTGTTTCTCCCATTAAATCAATCATAAAAACTACAATGTTTGTCCATGCATTTTGTTTTTGCATATATAAGAATATTAATATAAAAAAAAACAACTGCAAGAAGGCCCTTAGACTACATACATAACAT